>PVLD010002997.1:0-29180 GCA_004027595.1 Dinomys branickii
AAGTCCCAAGCCCAGGTAATGGGCCCAGGAGGAGTTTTAGGTCCTGGAGAAATATAGCATCTTTGACAGTGAACTGCAGCATTAAAATGGAAGGAGGTGCAAACATGTGCCCCTGATAACCGAAGAAAGGCAGAGACATGTGTGACCCCAGCAGGGGCCAGCAGAAGGCAGGCCAGCACCTCAGTTTTCCCTTCTGCTGCGCAGTGGTTGAAGCCATCCCTCCAGCTTCGGAAAGGGAAATGAAAGAGATGAGGGCAGAGGAATAGAAAACTCATCTGCTAATCGCAATCAGCTAAGGACAAACCAGGAAATGTCCAGTTTTCTCCAGTCCTATCTGAGCTCCCCTGACCCCGGGCAAGTGGTTGTAAGGCAGGTGGCCAGGACAAAGTGATTAAGAACAAGGTTCTGGAAACAGAATACCTGGCTTACATGCCAGCCCTACAACGGTATGCCCGTGTGACCATGGTTGCTCAGTCTTTCTGTGCCTCACTTTCTCCATGTGTAATATGAGAATGCAAGACTGGGCTGATGATGTTGTCTGGATTTAAAGAGTTAGTACATATGTGTCTCATACTATAAAATACTCAAAGCAATGTCTGACACATGTAAGCGTTGTGTATCCATTATTATCTCTGCAGTCTGAAGCCAGTTCGATACACTGAACATCAAAGCAGATCCGAGGGCAAAAGGAATTGGAATTATAAGCAAATATAGAAATGGTACAGCAGTCTGCCCTCCACACCCTAGGTTCTATTTCCATGGGTGCAACCAACTGTGAATCAAAAAGTTTAAGGAAACATTACATCTGTACTGAACATCTGCAGGTTTTTTGTCATTATTCCCTCCTAAATAATTGCATATCTACTACTTATGCAACCTTTACATTGACAGATGACTTCAAGGATGCAGGAAGACATGTGTACGTTATGTGCAAATAATATGGCACTTTATCTAAGGGCATCTGTGGGTTTTGTTATCTGGGGAGTCCTGGAGCCACGGCCCCTCACATTCCGCGGGAGGACTGTGTTAAAATCTTTGCCTCTGCTGCTCAGCTCAGTGAGGCTGGTATCAGATAAAACTTAATAAGGTAATCTGAATCCTTTTAATGCATAAACAACGTCCTCATTCCAACATCCTGTCAACCAACTTTGGGCAACTGGCCTTCATATATTTTCTACCCCCAAAAGTAAGAAGCACTTTATTGTCTCAGAATTTTATAATTTAACATGTGCAGTAAAAATGTTCTCAAGTTGAGGAATATTTTCAACTATTCTCAGTTTTTAAAATCCTATGTGCTGCTTAGGAACCTGGTTATAAATAAGTATCACCTCAGAGTTGCTCTTGTAATGTAAATTACTGGGAAGGTTAATACTGCCCACCCTTGTAATTTATGCAAAACTATTGCTTAGCAAAATAATTCTCCAAAGGACCATTAGATGAGGAGAACTAGGAAGAACAGCCCAAAAAGGAGGTAAATGAGAAAGTCTTTTATAATCTGGCAAATACTGTTGATTTGTCAGCCTAACAGAATGATGTCAGGAAGTTGGGTGTGTAAATTAATTAGCCCTAACTATTTGGGGCTTAGTTACTAGGAGTGATCTGAGTTAAACATGTTCTAAACCTAAAGTTTATTTTTCTACAAAGGAAATCTAAAAATTGTACTTAGGGTAATTACTCCAAATGGTATGAAGTGGGCATAGACACAGACTCCTGCTTTTTAATTTTGTTTGAAGTTTACACCGGTATCAGGACACAAAATTACCAATTTTGCAACCTCTTTTGTATTATTCACTTACAAACATTTAAGTAAAACAATGATTTATGTAAAAAAATTTGTGTAAAAATAAAACATTTATGTGATAGTGAGCCCATCTTGGATGACACTCCTCTGCTTCCCTCTCACAGCTCTGAACACATGAGACCCAATCCATCTCCACACATTTGTGGTACCCTCAAGAGTCCCACAGTCCAAACCCTACTGGGCCCAAAGCAAAGTTCAATCCTCTGTCTTCTTTCCCCAAAGCCATCCTACCCGCCTGGGTAACATAATCTCTTCCTGCTAAATTTGTCCCATATTCACTCTCTACCCTGCAGCTTTCTACTTTATGATTTCTTGCCTACTGTCTGGTTCCAAGGCTCCTCACCTCAAGGAGTGCAAGGTCCTTGTCAATAGCTGAGTTCATTTAAATATTTGGCAACTGAATACTGCTCCCAGATTTCCTCCAGCCTAAGTAAGACCATTAAGGCCTAGTGTGGCAGCTACATCCTGGTGGCTTCCTACACATATGTTGTATTGGGCTCAGAAAATGTTTTAAGAGCCAGTAAACTTCACAGCAAAATGTGAACCGTCAGATCTTTTCCTGGTTCATTGGTGTGATGACTGGGGGTTTCACGCCATAATGTAAAATGTGCCTCTGTCCAACCTTGTTATGATATTGGCATATTACCCATCTATGGGGGAAAGTTGTCCATGTCACTTTTCTTGGAAAATGGCAAGAGCTGAACACATGGGACTGTCATCCATGTGGCAACAGTGGTTCTGCTGTCTTTAGACAGGGCAGGTGCACTCTGGTTTTCCTTGGCCTCTACCTCTCTCTCCATCACCTGGCCTACATTACTGGCATGGCATCTGGAGATACCTGAAAGAGAACAGGTACTCTGGGCTTTCAACTGTTGATGACTACTCCAATGAGCTGCTAGTTTCCCAGGGACTTTCTCCACGAAGCAAAACAGTTTGTCCCGACTATTCTAATTTCCTTCCTCTTCACCCTCTTCCCTTTCTCCTCTCATCTTTATTAGCTCCCCTTCCATTTTCCTCAATACCTAAAGGAAGCTGGGTAGAAGACAGGCTCTCTAGATTTTGTCAAAATGAGCACGCTAGGTCTTTCTACTCCCAGAACAGAGTCCAGGACTCATAGAAGCCACATGTAGATGTGGCCAGGAAAGAAGTAAGAAGAGAGCAGTTAAGAATTCTTAGGATACTGGGTCCTTTGATATGCACAGGCTCCAACTTTGGAATCTTTAAATAGTAACTTAACACATACCTTCTCTTTTCATGTGCCCCTTTGTCAGTAAGATATTTTCTGGTTGCGTCCATAATGGCTAAATTTAGATGGTAAGAAGAAATTTGGAAAGTTTTCTCTCAGAAGTTAATTCCCTGAGGAACCTGTGAAACAAACCTATATATCTGCTAAAAGAAAACCAAGTGGCTGCTCTTGGTTCGGTCACCAGGGAGTGAAATACATGAGGGATGATAGAAAGAAAATGTGTTTTTTAGTTGTGGAAACCAATTGTGGGGTTTAGTCCTTACCTGGAATTGATTTGCTAAATATCAGTATGTTGGAACTCGTGCAAGTTGACCATTATCTTTCAGTACTAAATATACTGAATCCTGTCTTCAGGATGTTAGAATAGGCGATAGTTTAGCATCAAGTGGGAAAGAAAACATCAGTGATGCTATAAGAACTCAAATTTTGACAAAGAAACATCCACAGTGCTTTCCTGTGTATACTGAGTGGGCTGAAGTTGAATATTTATGTCAACCTCTTTTGACCAAAGTGGGCAACAGTTGACTGAATTGACTTTGCCTTTCTGGAAAACTTCTATACATCTTTTAAGATGCAGCTCAAATGCCACCATCCTGAAACTCATTTCTGTTCCATTCCTAGCCTCAACCAAGTAGTTGTGTGCCCTGCTTCTCTTTTAACACTGAGCACATTTGACATGGCTGTAAGAAATCTGACTCACCCTTTAACATGGCTTGGAGTCCACTTATTTACAAACCTTCCTGGTTCGTTCACCGTTCACCTCTCTTCAGCTCAGGGCCTACTGTGGAATCAGACACGAAGCAAATATTAAGCAAGTGCTGACAGACAGCAGGAGAAACCACCAACAGAGCGGAGAGACAACGCACAACTCTGGAAAAAGTGTTTGTCAGCCGTGCCTCAGACCAAGGAATTCTACTAAGAACATCTAAAGAACTCCAAAATATCACACCTCCTAAGTTTAAAGATCCAATCCAAAAAGGGGCATCTGAGATGAATACACACTTCTCAGATGAAGGAATGTAAACAGCAAATAAATATATGAAACAACATTCAACATCACTGGTCACTTGAGAAATGCAAATTAAAACAACACTGAGATTCCATCTCAGCCCAGAAAGAATGCCTATAATTAAGAAATCAACCAATAACAAATGGTGGGAGGGGCTGTGGGGAAAAAGGAACTTTTTTCCTCTGTTGCTGAGAGTGTAGACTGGTGCAACTACTGTGGAAATTAGTGTGGAGATTCCTCAAAAAAATAGGACTAGAGGTTCTATTTGACCCAGCTATTCCTCTCCTGAGTATCTTCTCAGAAGAATTAAAAACATATGTAACAGCAGTATATGTGTGCCCATGTTTATAACAGCATAATTTGTAATAGCTAGATCTTGGAAACAACCCAAATGTCGATCAGCCGAGGAACGGACAAAAAAACCTGTGGTCTTTTTATACAATGGAGTACTTACTCAGCCATAAAGAAAGATAAACTGGAAACTTTTTATAGGTAAATGGATGCAAGTTTAGACCATACTCATAAGTGAAATAAACCAGATGCACATGTGTAAATATATTGTCTCCCTAGTGGGAGAAGCTGAAAAGTAAATAAGATCTAAAATGTACAATAGGTATCATAAAATAGGAAAAAACTATTCAAAAGGAAAAAGAAACTGAGATGGGGGTAAGGAGAAAAGAAAGAAGGGAAAAGCTATATGTATATATATATATATATATATATAGTAGTTCAGATAGTTATACTACTAATTACTCTTAGCTCATTGAAAAGAAAGGTTTGTGCTACTATTATTTGGACAATTAAATGCCTATACCTTATACTCTGAGTAACTAATTTAAAGGTAACAATATGCAAAGTATTAGCCCTTGTTACCCTCCTATTATCGTGTTCTGAAATTTTTTAATTTTTTTCTCTTTAAAATAAGAAAAGCTTTTAAATGAGTGCTGACTGAAAGCATGAAGTGAAGATTTGACTTTCGTTTCCCTTTTCCTTCCCTTGTCAGAGGGACTATGAGAGTATGGAATGATAGACTAGAGGATCAGAATAATCTGCCGGCTGTGGGTTAACCTGCCTTGATTACTGTCTTAATGGGGGCACTTCAGATACTCCGAATGATTTTGAAGTAATTTTCCTTATCATGAATTCTTTGGGGACTTGACTCGGATGTTAAAATTCTTCTAGGGCAATGCAATTGGTCTTCATGGGCTTGGTCTCCTTTACTTTTATGGAAAAGGAGTTCCAGTGGTAAGTCAAATATTTTTATTACCTTTCAACATGCTTCTGGCAAGTTATAGGGTAAAATTCACGATCTTTCATTAATTTGTAGGAATTAGTCTTTATCATCTGATGGGCCAAACTATTATGTCTGATAATAGAGCATAAAATAATTCAGTAAAATCTTTGTTTGCCAAACAGACATAGAGGAACAAGCTTGTGAGAAGAATAGCAACTCTAATTATATATTAGAATCATAGATTCTAAATAGCCTTGGAAAAATCTGTCCGCTGAAGTTTTTTTGATAAAGAAATTTATCTTCTTTATCTGTCTTTCAAGTGACCTTCCCCTGATATTAAACAAAACCTACTGTCAATGTACAAAAATATATAATTTATAATAAAATAATTCTTTCCTGGTAGTATCTAACATAATAAAATCAAATGTATTATATGCCTGACACTATTCTAATTAGCATAAATCACATAAAGCACTGTCTATGCTCTAAAAAAAACCATAAAAGGCTATTGTTACCATGAAGTTATACATGTGAATGAGAGTGCAATTATCTTCCAGAATTATGCCGAAGCACTTAGGTACTTTCAGAAAGCTGCAGAGAAAGGATGGCCCAATGCACAGTTCCAGCTCGGCTTCATGTATTACAGTAGGTACTACAGATATGCTGCTTTATTTAGAACTACCTGCACATTAGTAAATCGGCCTCTTTCATAACAAAAATCAAAGGTAATGTGAGTGGCTTAAAAAAGAATATTCAGGCAGCAGTTTGATCAGACTCAGGGAAGACTAGAGGAAAGAACACCCGGTGGGGGAGGTGGCAAGGAAAGGTAGATTCAGGAAGCTCATCTTTGGTGTGGTTAAGTTGGGGCTTCTTGTGATAGCCAATGTAAATACCCCGGAACAAGTACGCAACTGAGAAGAAATGTCAAAACTGGAGAGAAAGACTTTGGAGACATCGGCCTACAGGTGAGAGTGAAGAGTAGCTGAGATACAAAAAGAAAAGAAAAGGAGGAAAAGGAGAAATGGGCAAAGGTCAGAATTCTGGGGCTCTTCGGTGCCATTCTGAAAGCACAGGCAGAGGAAGACGGAGCACCAGGAAGAAGCAAACAGGCATGGCCAGAGGGACAGGCAAAAAATTGACATAAAAGGGAGCCAAAGGAAAGAGCTTTCCATAAAGAATAAGTTAATGAATAGCAGCCCTGGGAGACACAGTGGGAAGTCCAGTTTGCAGAAAAAGAGGTAGGAGGGTGGGTCAGAAGAAGGGATTTGGCAATACAGATAATTTTGATAGTACTGGACTGGTTGGAGTGGAAGTCAGATGACAGCGAGTTAGGGTGTGAATGAGAGGTGAGGAAATAGATGTGTGAAAATATCCTTGCAAAAGCTGGGCATGGTGGCATGGGCCTGTGATCTCAGCCCTCTGGGAGGCTAAGGCAGGAGGGTCACAAGTTCAAACCCATACTTGGCAATGTAGCAATTTAGAAAGACCCTGTCTCAAAAAGATATGGGATTGAAGCTCAATGCAATGACCTAACTTCAATCCCCAGTACAAAATAAAGTCTTGCAAGAAGTGTGCTTTGTTTTTAGATAGTGAGGGGCACAGGCATAATTACAAGTGATGAAATGACGTCCCAGAAAAAATCTAGGTGTTAGGCTCTAGGTAGGTTGGAGGGCTCTTTAACCCTGACAGAGAAGTGGAACTTCTCATCCTTGAAGATTGGAAGGAGGAAGGCACAGACCACATGTAAATATGGGGAGGGAGAGAAAGGCAAGTGAGGAAAGACAATAGCAAGTTTTCTTCCATGTACTAGGTAAAGAGGTGCCTCTGGGAGCAGTGATAGAGAGGTATGGATAGGGGGTCTCCAAAAGCCACGTAGGTTTGTAATAAAGCCTGGGGGAACCAGGAAAGGAGGTGGTCAGAACAAGGACCAGGAGATCTGAACATAGTCCTGCCAAGCTCTTCATGTCAGTGGAGGAGGCAGGCTACCGATAACCATGGAGATCAAATCTGATTAAGAGGTCATCTGGCATCTTCCATGTTAGCTCAGCAGGAGGCCCTACTTTTTATGTGAAATGGAGGCCTTGTTCCTAATTCATTCCAAGTCCTCATCTTAAGATCTGTATGAGTTTTCAAGCTGCTAGAATGAGTAATAGCAATGGTATATTAAATTTTGTATATTTCAATTCATTTAACTCATTCAGCATGCCTAGAGGTATCCCACAGTTTAGAGATGGGCAAACAGAAATACTGAGCTCAGATATCTTGTCCAAGACCACATGGGTAGTGGATATGGGATTCAATTTTAGGAATCTACTTCGAGAGCTTTTGTTTTTAATTGCCACATGGCACTGCCCATAAAGGTCATGAAATGTTAGAGCTGGAAGGGAATTTAAAGGTCCTCTAGGGAAAGCTCCCTCCTTTTGCAAGTAAAATGTCTAGATGTGCCCAATTCAAAAAACAGAGTAACAGCCAGGAAAAGAATTGCTGTTGCTGGAAATCTGCTGATTCTCTGCCCCCTCCCAAATGCCGCTCCTTTCTCCTAGTATGAAGTGGGTCAGACTAGTCTTCCCGGAGCTGGGAATTACCTATTTCAGGCTCTGTTACTGCGTGTGCACGAGCTATACTGGCTTCTTGCCATGGAGCTATGACGAGGGTCATGGTGCAGCTTCTGCTCCTCAGAGACGGCCACTTGGTCTCTTTTCCATCAGGTCACATTATACCATGTTGAGATGCTGCCGTGAGACTAAAGAAAGAACGACTGAACAGTTCTTTCTTTGTTTTCCAAATGGGAATATTCTTATTTATAATCTAACTCTTCTACCCACCCACTCCCAAATGGTAGATTTAAAAGGATTTGATTTTCTGTTGAGTGTTCTCACTTTATTTAAGCTAGCAAGCATCGCTAGGACTATTACGTCTACCCATAGATTATAATGCAGAATGCAGGATAAATAAAAAAGTGGTATCTCAAAACAATTTTAACTTTCAGCTGGCTCTGGAGTTTGGAAGGATTATAAACTTGCCTTCAAATATTTTTACTTGGCATCTCAGAGTGGGCAACCCCTCGCCATTTATTATCTGGCCGAGATGTATGCGACAGGAACAGGGGTGTTAAGATCTTGCACAACTGCTGTCGAGGTAAATACTGAGCTGTTTTTAAAGTTCTTTTCATTTGTCACACAGAGGAGGTGATACCAACCTTAAATTGTTGGGCATTTGGTTTTATGGATTGTACCTGTTTTCTTCCCACTGATAGTGAATGTGAACACTGATGTTGGCCAGAAAGGAGAAACAGTGATATGACTCGGACTGGGGAAAGGAGAAAGAGAAATGACTCCTCCTCCCCTGCATTTGGTTTTTCACCACTTTCAGAGCTGCCTCAAGATTCAGTTAGGGAGCTCCGTTTCAGCTGTCAATCAAATCACTAGGGCAATTTGGCACTTATGGTGGGACTGGGAATTACTACTTGGGAAATGAAAGGCTGGGTTGAGCCTAGAAAATGTAACCCACTTCTTCCAGAAAGCAGGGACCACAGGTTTTGGATGATCTGAATGACAATTGAGAAAGTGGGTTCTTTCAGTCTGAGCCAGTAGTGTACTTTTCAAGAGAATGCTTTTAGATTCTTAATGCCCTTCATTGATTTATTAAATATGTCCACCGTACCAATATAAATATCTCCATGTTGCAGTCTGGTCCCTCTGAAATTCATTTCAAACGCTGCCAGCTAATAATCTATCTTTAGATTTGTTCCTTTGCCAACTTCCTAATGAATTATGTATGGCTACCCTCTTTTGGTTACACAAGGGCTATTCAGCCAAGTTGACATTTGTCCCCATGGATATTTGCATATCTCCCTTGAGGTTATGTCACCTGTACCCTTGGGCACTGGCTAGCCTTCCATCTGTCCTTTTCACATCAGCTGTGGCCTTGTAACTTGCCCACGCAAAGCAGCAGTGTCCAGAAAAGCCCTTGAAAAAAAACTCCCAAAGTTGATGATACATTCTTGTCCTGCCAAATAGGCTCCAACCTAGGAAAGTTTCTTATACAAATTTAAAATAAGCCTGAGGAAGTTTAACTTAAGACAAAAAAAAAAAATGCACCTATAACCTTTGTGCCTATAAAATATATTAACTCCTCACTCTAAATAATTAGCAAAAGCTAGGCATGTTAAACCTCAAATTGTTGCCTGACCAGCCAGCAAGCGCTGAAGACTGATTTCATTGATCAATTGTCTGGGATGAAGTATATTGACTAACTAGTCTACCTGATTTCTCTTCCCATATACAGCTTTATAAAGGTGTCTGTGAACTGGGCCACTGGGCTGAGAGGTTTCTGACAGCTTACTTTGCCTATAAGGATGGTGATATAGATTCGTCTCTTGTTCAGTATGCACTGCTTGCAGAAATGGGGTATGAAGTAGCTCAAAGCAACTCAGCATTCATTTTGGAATCTAGTAAGATAAGTTAAAATTCTCTGAAATTCCCAAAACATGCATATGCATGCATGACTTTACTACAGAGGCATTTTAAACTTTCTTAATAGATGTTTCCTTTTTTTTTTTTTTTTTTTTTTTAGAAAAGGCTAACATTCTCGAGAAAGAAAAGATATATCCAATGGCACTACTCTTATGGAATCGAGCTGCTGTTCAAGGTACAAGCCCTAGATAAAAATAAGTGGATACCTGGTCTTTTCCACTTTTATTCATCTGATTTACTCAGCTGTGTTCTTGGGTGCAAAAGCAGAAAGGTACAGAATGTCAAGCATGTGGCACTTCAAACTACCCTACAACATTGTCAGAGGTCATTTTTATTCATTATTATTTCTTCATTATTCTCAAAGTCCCTTTGTTTAGAAAACCCTAGGAATTTTTCTACAGCTCTGTCTCCATGGCACCAGAGCAGTTGCTTGAAACATGTTAATTTGACACAGGAAACCACTTTCCTTGGTCCAGCTTCAATCGCTCCTTTGCTGAGTAGTACTGAATTAATCAGAGATGCGACCTATGTTTCTATAAGCTTATAGGCAAAAATAATTATACATCTAAGACTCATTTGATTTGCCTACTGAAATATCACATAGATGATTACTACAAATTCCAGGTCTTTACTATAACCATTAACATGTTAAAGCAAAACAAAGCAAAGATAAACGGGAAGATCTTCTCCTCTTACCTGGAGATCTCATGTCCCTTCTGCTTACTGGTTTCACATGAGGTAAAGAATATCAGATACCACTGGTGGGAACAGCCTTATCAGGTGGAATTTGTGTCACCATGTATCCTCCAATTTTTTCTCTTAAAATTACATTATTAAAAACAAAGAGATACTGTGAAGCTGTCAGAATTGGCATTTGGATATGTGAAGAATTCTTGCAATAAGAGAGCAATTTTGCTTCCAATTAAATTTCTTAAAATCATCTCATGGTAAGGCCAAATCATCTCTTTTACAGGAAGTGAACAGCATAAATAAAAAATGATTTTCAGATGATGTTAATCCCAGGCAGAAGAAAAAGTCCCAGTGGTGCCTTCTCAGAACTAGTTGAGCTGGGAGTATAGCAACAAGCTATCAATACAATTTTAGTGAGAAATTCCCTTTTAAAAAGTCAGTGTCTTCTAAAATGCAATAAAGACCTTATTTGGAGTGGGAAAATAACTTCAGTAATCTCTCAGCTATAGCAAATCAGCTCAATTATAACAAATACAGATTTATTCAAGGCCAGGAAATGGTATGGAAATTGGACCAAGGAAAAGAAACATTGAAAATGAGAGGACATTAATATTAAACAGAATCACCCAAAATGAAAAAAAAATCAGCTGCTAAAAACAATTATATGTCACAAGAAGGTCAGGGATAAGAGTCCCCAAAGATATGGTGTTGAGTGGTTCAGTTGAGGTTAGGAAATTTCATAATGAAATTTTGCAATTAGTCACTAGTCATGCTTTTTCTAGCAGTTGCTTCATGTGAAGAAAGCGATGAGCTGTCAGAACTCAGTCACCACCCTATAAATATGAAATTGAAGTGGGAAACCCTCTACTGTTGAGTGATCCCCAGGAGCCTGTCAGGAATCCGCATGTCCCCAGTCAGTCCCCCTCATTAGGGTGGAGTCCAATCCTCTGAATCCAGCTTGTTCACTGCCTTCCATTCTCAGAGACTTTAGGGACCCTGCTAACAGCTTGTATCACTTGAATAAGTTCAGAAAGGTCTTATCTCTCTATGGGTTCTGGCATAGACAGAGCCTTGGGGTCAAAGGAAGGTAGCTTTTGGACAAAATTAGAGATAGATGGGCTTTTCTTTAGAGCTCCATGTCTCTGCATGCCCCGTGCCTGGAAACTGTTCCTGTAAGGCTTTGCTCCCAGGTACCAGTACATTTGGAAGCAAACCCTGATAACTAATGTCACTGTCAGTTTAACTTCATAATATTAGCCCTACGCAGAGAAAACTGGGTGATTCATGGTATTACATCTCTTAAAGGTATCTACATTTAAATAGGAGATTTTAGAAGATTAAAGAAACTTCACAAAGCAAAAAATTATGTTCCAAAGGATTTAGACATAGAACTAGGGCAAATTCGAAGGAAATTTTGGAAGGAGTCCTGTATCACTTAATGGTACACATCAAACCACATCATACAGGACACTTCCTTTTTATCTCAATATGCCTAGACTACACAGTGTTGATCACAGCTGCATGGATGTCCCAGATGAATTTCCCTTCATCTTCTCAATCTACATTTTTAAGTGAATAGAAAGATGGATCAACCCCCCGCTTACAAGTCATCCTAAGCGGCCTTCAGAAGATTGATATCACATATTTTAAAAAGTCATGTGACATTTTATCCTTGACATACCCATTTTATGTAACAGAGTATTTGAAATTAACCTCTAAGGAAAGTATTTTTTCTAAAAAAAGTTTGCCACCATGTCTATCCATTCATTTCCCAAATATTAAGAATCATTCTAGGTTCTGGGACACTGGTGAGGAATAAGAGTTTTATAGTTCCCGCCCTCATGGATTCAATGTCCTCATGAGACAGAGAAAATAAACTAGGAGACAAGGAAGATGACAGTGACATGTGCTGTGAAGGAAGTAAAGCGTGGGGACAAGATGGATAGCTAGGAATGGCGGGAATGAGGAAATGCAATGGACGAGGTCGTCAGAGGGAGCCTCTGGTCTGGAAGTGGCATCTATGCAGAGACTGGAGAAACAACCACATGAAGAACTAGACGAGTTCCAAAAGTGCCAGGCAGCAGGGTCTTGAGGGAGATGAACGCAGGGACCCTGTTCAGGAATCCAGAGGCAGAAAGGAGTTTGGTGTGTTCGAGGAATGTTAGGAAGGCCAGGAGCCTAGAGCCGAGAAAGTGATGTAGTAAGCTTAGTCAAGGAAGCAGAGGAGGTGACTAGGCAGGACTTAGAGATCAGATAAAGAGCTACATTGATTCCACGTGCAAAGTAAAGCCATTGGGGGATTTTAGACAGGGGAAAACATCATTTTACCCCACATTTTAAAAAGATTGTCCTGGCTGTTGTGTGGAGAATGAACTGCAAAACAGAGATAGAAGAACATTTTGAAGGCTGTGGTAGTAACCTAGGCTTAACTAGATAGAGGACATGTTGAGAGAGAGGTGCGCTATTGGGGTAGCCTCAGCAGGACTTGCTGATAAACTGAATGATGGAAGTGAGAGAAAAAGAAAAATTACAAATAGTTTCCCTTGACTTACGGTTGGAACAGTGACAGTGCTATTATTAAGATAAGAAGAAATGAATGATTTTAGTTGGAGGAGGGTGTGTCAGGTATTAGACAATCTTAACTGGGCATTTAAAATTTGATATCTCAGCAATCTAGAAGGCAATTATAGAAGTCTGGATGAGATATTACTATAGATATAAATTTAAAACTAGTTAACACAGAGAAAGCCACAGGAGAAGACAAGGTCACCTGCTGAAGGAGTTGAGCTAAAGGAGGGTCAGACGGGGAGAGAACAGAAAGAAGAGGGGAAAATGAGCTAGGAATGAGCCCTTGGAAGCCAGCTTTAGCAACTGAGGCGAGGGGGAGACAGGGAAGAAGAGTTCAAAACAGAAACAAAAGGAGAGGTCTCTGAAGTAGCGGGAAACAAGAGAAAGTCACGCTGTGTGTGGCAAGAAATGAAAGTGAGCAGATGGGTCCAGCAACACCTGTGCTGCCTGCAGGTCTGGTAAAATGAGGACAGAGATGTGGCCAAGAGATTTGGTTGCCTGGAGCCGATCCGCTGCCTTAAAATAGTACTTTCATGGGGGAAAGGCCATGGCCAGATGAAAGTGGGTGGGCGAGTACCTGGGAGGTGAAGCTCTGGAGACAGTGGGTTAAAGCATATTTTTGAAAATGTTGAGTGTACAGGGGAAAGAAGGGTAGGGCAGTTGCGAAGAGGAAACGCCATAGGAGAAAGAGAAGGGTTGTTTTTGTTCATCAACAATACAAAGCCCGTGCAGTGGGGCTAATCTGGGACAGAGGGCAATGAAGTGATGGAACAGAACGGAGCTTCAGGAACGAAGTCCGAAGAGGTGGAATTCAGTTGCAGAGCACCAGCATGTCCGAGTGCCTGGGTCCTACCCCAGCACAGAAAAAAGAAAGGAAAAAAGAGAAAAAGGCAGGGAGAGGAAGAGGGACGATAGGAAGGAAAGAAAGAAGGGAGAGAGGGAGAAAAGAAGGGAAAACAGAATGAGAGGGGTAGGATTGTTTCCCAAGACTTTACCTTCCTTCAAGAAATAAATTTAAAGGGTAAAATTATTCGTTGTTCCTTAAAAACATTTGTATTAACACACAGTGAAGACAACTAGCATTGAGTGTGTCCCATAAAGTATATCTAATCCTGGTTTTAACATTTTGAGAACTGCATATATTTTACTTAATATGCAATTTGTGTACATATATTTAAGGATTATTAGATCAATTTACTGAAAACTACCCATGGAATCGTTGGAGCTGTGATTTTTCTTCTCTTTCCAATATTTCTACCAGGCAATGCATTTGCTAGAGTAAAAATTGGAGATTACCATTACTATGGCTACGGGACTACGAAGGACTATCAAACAGCAGCCACACACTACAGCATTGCGGCCAACAAACATCACAACGCTCAAGCCATGTTCAACCTGGCCTACATGTATGAACATGGCTTAGGTATTGCAAAGGTAACTGCATTCATCCAAATCTAGTAATGATGGCTGTGTTGGGAAGGGAAAATTTATAAATGTTTTAAAATTCATCGATGTCTTCAATGTAGAGAGAGGAAGGGAAAGACAGAATTGTCTGAGTCCTTCCCATATGCCAGCACATTTACTTATTCAACCATAATATGAATTTCACGAGGATTATATTATTTTCTCCATTTATGCCAAGGAAATAACTATTGAGTAGAGAAAACCTAGTCTAGTGCAATTTGATTCCTATTTTTTACTTTTTTGAGCACATATTTTTTCCTCCACCCCTTTTCCACTGAAATTTCCACTGCCCCTCAAGCTTTCAGTAACAAGAACTAAGTGAAATTAGGCCAGAGTTGGAGACCAAGATCACTGACCCAGAAATGTCTTATGAATCCACCCACTGTGTCCATAAGCACAGTACTGACACTGGAGAAAGGCCTGAGAGAACAGACCTCCATCCTCTAAGATTAAATTTGACTTGAGGTGCTTTGAAAAGAGTTACCACTACAATGTGCTATCGAGCAAAACATTTGTAAACATTCCCTTCCCACACAGCCCTTAGTCAGTCAGTATAACCAAGTGGAACATAGTACTGGATCTCACAGAGTGATAAAGGTGTGTTGAAGTTCAGGATAATGACAGACAGGTGTTGGATTAATGCTATGTGCAGTGTGGCTTTTAAACCACACAGCCACTTGATGGAGTAAACCCTATCGTTCTCCTCGATGCGTACATCAGGAAACCACAGTGCAGAGGTTAAATCACTTGGCCAAGCTCACAAAGTTCATCTGTGGTGGAACCAGAATTTCAATGCAAGCTTGTCTGCTCTCATTTTTTGAGTAAAAAACAGGTGCTATACCAAGTCATTCTTAGTGCTCAAACATGTGTTTCTCTTTAGTATTTATATTCCTGGTTGCATTTCCAGAGCCAGATAATACAGAGATTATCGGCTTCTGAAGGCTCTCTTCTTCCTACCACTTGGGCTAGTAATTGACAATTAGGAAATTACCTACCTGAGGACTGCTGGAAAAAGTGCACAGGCAGCCAAAGGCTTCCTTTTCAGGTACTGATCTTTCCAGCGGTACATCCCTGCTGTCTTGTCCTCCTACCTGTTGGCTCAGCATTTTTCATTAGCTTAGGTGCCCTAAGCCGTGGAAAGGATGTTCGGTCCAAATTCAGTTCACTGCCCCATCCCTAGCAGCTGTGAGCTCCCATGTTTGTAAAACTCGAGGAAGCACAGACTAGACCAAGTAGTTACGTTGGGTTTCTTTAGATGTTACTTGGTGACTCTCCATTCCCCCCTGTCACCCACACCACTAAAACAAAGCTAAGAATACCTGGCCTGCCCCCAGCTCTGAGGTAACATGAATAAGCCTTTGTGAAGGGGCTTTGTAGTTCGACAGACTGCCATTTAGATCCAAAGGAAATGAGAGCAACTCCTAAATTGTCTTCAATAAGATTAAAGCTTTTATTAATCATTCCCTATGCAAAATATAATAACCTGCAAGGAGTACCACTTGTAGAAAGGACACAAACAACCACAGTCCATGTTAATTCAAGTTGGCTCTCCACCCGCATGATCAAAAGGGCTCAATTCCCTGACAGCCACATTCTCACCACAGTGAGGCCATTTTGCCCTGAGTCCCTGAGAGCAGGAAGGGACAACCTCTCAGGACACTGGGCTAATAGTGAAAGAGAGGACACTGTCCTGTCAGAGGCTCTGGATTTCCTGCTTGGTGTCACCTGTCTGCTAGATACTTTATTCCCAGTACCAAATCACAGCTCTCAAGGCTTCCAGTTCATACATTCAGAAGAAAAAACTTTGAAGTTTTCTTCTGGCCATTTTTTGACCTGTTCTGTTAGGGTTCCTGTTAAATCATGGATAGTTCACTTTGGTCAGTCTCCTCTGGTCAAAGTTTATTTTCTTTTCCTACAGAAAGTCTCTATATTTAAAGAAAAAAACAGAGGCTGCTGTTAATCTCAAAACTGGATATAAGCATTTAAGATTAAGTTAATGGAGGACCATTGTTGTATGTCTTTACAATTTTTTTTAGTCATTAGAAAAATAATCACTCAATGCCCAGGGGCAAAGTTTATTAATCTTGCCATCTCATAGTCAAATTAACAAGGAGATTCTAAATCTTAAAATTGCTGAGAGTGGTGGCACATATCTGTAATCCCAGCAGGCAGTAAGCTGAGGCAGGAGGATTATTGTGAGTTCGAGAGCAGCCTGGGCTAAAAAGTGAGCTCAAGGCCAGCCTGAAATGCATAGTGAGACCCTGTCTCAAAAAGACAAAAAAAAAAAATCTTAAAATAATATCCTAACAATTAGGATACCAAGTCTTGTTCCAACAAGAGCAAAGAAAATAGAATAGGCTTTCCTAGCACTTGTCATTGAGCAACTAAGCATTTCTTCAGCAAGGCACTTAGCAATCCTTATCAGTTAGTCCTCAGTACAAACCAGTGAGAGATATGGGCATAATATCATCACTAGAGTTGCTCTGAAAAATCAAAGAAATCGTGGTGAAATCATGTTTTATAAACTCTACATGTCAGACCTCTGGAGAAGAAACTCTTGACAAATCAATATAAAAAATATAGACCACTGTTCTCATCTGTCTTTAAGGAAGAAATCTAGGACTAAGAGATATGGGTGAGTTTTCGAATAGCTTTGCTAAGCATTATCTCAGCTCAGTGCAGTGCTGAGCTTAAACTGAGGGCCACGGCTGACTGCATCATTGTTCTGGGAACACAAAATAACACCTGGAGAAGAATTAAGAGAGGACCCAAACTAGTTTAGAATTACAAGCATCCGACTTGCAAACTGTTATGAAGCTCTTCTTCAATGCATAATTGTACAGAATTATTTCAAAAATATAACCACTAAGAAAATCTGTTGCGCGTCCTTCTTAGTCATTCCTTTGGGCTGTAACCTGTTTCAGGCTTGAATTTCTTCTCATCTAGGTTTGCTATAAACACTGCCTGGAGCTTCCTATTCTAGCCCTCCCCCTTTCAATCTGTAGCAGGGATGGCTCCGCCTACCAGATTTGTAACTGCCAGTCCTTAAGATAGTGGGATGTGCCAGCCTACTCAAAGACTACATTTCTCGTTACTCTGCATCCTAGTTCTTGGCAGTGATACGAAAATAAAAAAGAAAGACGTCATTTATGGACTAAAGCAGCTAAGAAGTAAATGGAATGGAGCCCCTGCCTCATCTCTTCCCCCTTCCATACAGCAGAAGGCACAGAGGCTCTAGGGAATTACAGAACCACACGATGGAAACAGTTTGAGAAGCACAGGATGACTAGGAAAGCTGTCTACGCTGTGTATGAAAAAAATTCACCATCAACCAGGAACACCCATGTTGGAACGCTGAATGAGGGAGAAACAGACTTCTGTGGAGTTAGGCTATTGAAATCTGGGGGTTGTTTCAGAAATTAGCATTACCTTAACAGCTAATTGGTCTAACAAAGCACTGCCATGTGATTCTTGATAAATATAACTCTGGTACTGTTATCCCCTCTACCTTATGCAGGCAGGCAGGCAGGCAGGAGGGAGGGAGGGAGAGAGGGAGGAAGGAAGGAAACAATATAAACAAATATGTATATAAATATATTGCTATTGGCTTTATATACATATATTATTTGATATATAAGCCCAGAGTTCTTCAAATTCAAACCTTTTTGTCCTAAACTATCTTGATAATAATAATTTAATAGGCCACTTTCCCCTATTACATTCTCTAGGCTATGCCTTCCTTCCCTCCAAAGATCTTAAACTGAACTCTCCTGACTTTTGGTCACACCATTCCTTTTGTTGGAATAATGACCTCTCATATTTATGATTTTTCTCATAGAAGGCCAGTGAACTTCTCAAAGAACAGCTCCAAGGTCATCATCTCTACGAATCTTTCAATGAAACCCAAGATTTAAAAGACATCTACTTCTAAACTCCCATCAAATTATGCTCTGCTTTTCATTCCTTCATTTACTCACTTGAGTATTTATCAAGTGCTTGCTTTGTGTCTGGAAGAACTATGCTTTGTTCTGGGGAAATGAGCGGAAGAAGACAATCTTTAAAGATTTTATGGTATCCTATGGAAGAAACATGTCCATATCTACAGGGAAAGACCAAACTGGTACACATACACACACACACACGCACACACACACACACATACACACACACACACACACACCTACCTGAAAAGAATTAAAAGTTAAAAACTATAAATATTAATAAGAGGGAACAATCGTTTCATAGGGTAGGGAATTAGAGCTCTCAGGTCCTACTCTAAAATATTTTTGTAATATGGAATATGAGAAACACAAGATGACCAGGAAAGACACCTTAAAAAAAAAGACATAAAGTGAGGGAAAATTATTATTTGTAGGTGAATTTCAAATATGTATTTAGACCTACTAGATAATGTATTTTTGACAAGTCTTGCAGAGAAGCCAAAATCACATCTACTAATCCATTATAAATAGATATGTCAAAAATAAAAGTAATTATGGCACAAGGAGTTTATATTTCCCATTTATCTGGTCTGACCACCTATGGAGTGTTACAGCTAAAGTTTTAGACATCAGAATAAAATTACTGTGCAGAAAGAATAAGCTAAAATTATAGAGTTAAAATGGCCATCCCAGAAATGTGATAGGATAGGACATGCACTTACTAGAAATGGGTTATAACCTTTCATAAAGAAATGTCTATTAGCTAATAATTAAAAATCTGTGAAAAATTATATATATATATATATATATATATATCAGGAGAAACTCTTTAAAATCAAACTGCTGCAAAATAGAAGATAGGTTATACAAATTACTATGTAGTGGTTTGTATTTTATGCCTGCCACTTAAGTGAGCAAGCTAGAAGCAGATTCTCTAGATTTGAAACCCGGTTCCAATACTTGTAAGTCAGGAATTTGGGTAACTGACTTAACTTTTCTGTGCTTCAGAATTTTTGTCTTTAAAATGGACTTGTTAATATCAGCTTCACCATAGAATTGTCATGATGATTAAAAGGCGGGGTGACTTATTTTTATACAGTATTTAATGGATATTAGTTATTATTATATATTATTCACTATAAGGATGTTCTATGACATATTTCTAAAATGTATTGTTAAGTTAGAAAGCAGAATACAAAATATTATGCAGAATAAAAAATTCCTAAATTAAAGGATATATATATATATGTGTGTGTGTGTAAAGAATGTATACAAAATTTTATTACTAGTTTCCTGTGTACAGGTGGGCTTGTGGACAGCCTTTTTTCTTATTTGTTCAATTCTACATCTGCAGTCTTATCTAACCAACATATGATATATTCATAGGAAGAAAATAGGCCTGGGGTACACAGCTTGAGGTGAAGTATTTGCCTTGCATATACAAGATCCTGGGTTCAGTCCCTCGCATAGAAAAAAATGACATAATAAAAAGTAAATTACTGAAATAACTACCTTTCCATTCACATGTTCACTCCTACTATAAGAAAGTTTTGATGCCATCCAAGAAACTGGGCCTGCGGAAATCCTGCCTCCTACTTTATTGCTGGAGAATTATGCATCTTTGAATTATAAGAAGCTATTTTGAACATCTGAACATTAAGCAGTACCGTGGCACACCTGACATCTCAGTTAGAAACAGGTTATTTTAGAAGTCTGCAAATTGGTTTACATAACCTCCTAAAATACTGAATTTAAAGCAAAATAAATTTAAATGTACCACAGATAAATTATATCTAAGTGGTTTAGCTATCAATGGACTTATTTACTGAACACAGGCCTCCTCAAAAGAGCATGTCCTATTTACCAAGAAGAATTTTTTGTTTGATTGATTTGAGTTTTTTTACTAAATAGGGTCAAAGAATGAGGAATCTTTTCTGAAGCTTAGCTATAAAGTTTTCTTTATATGATTTGCCCTAATTGGCCAGAAGCATTCGGGAATTTTTTTCTTTGGGAATTTCAAAGAGTATTTTTCACATACCATCCCACTTTAATGGTATATTTTGCTACTTTTTATTATAAACTAGGTGACTGGATGGTAGTGTTAGCACTTCAAGAAATAAATTAATAACTATTAATTTAAGAATGAATGGCTTGAGCTACTGACAAAAATCTGTTTTTCCCTGAATAACCTCTTCTAGTCGATATGCCTTTCCCGTGAGGCACTGACACAGCGTTATAATCTGCAGCGTGCTCTCATAGCAACACCGCTGAATATGTTGGAATTAGAGACACAAATTGGAGTTTCTACAGCACCTATTTTCTCTGTTGCCAGGAAGATTTGTTCTAAACAACCTCCTGAATTTTAAATATTTTAAGCAAGAACATTCTTCTTTCTGCAAAGACTCTCAAGGCTTTGGAAAATTTTAAGACAAATATAACACAGCTGAGAGAAGACACCACCCAAGAAACAGGATTAGCAAGGGCCCCCAAAGATTCACAACTGCTGAAGCTTAGGTGAAGCAGAAAAGACAAAAACAAAAAATTGAATGGAAATTTATTTTAAAAATTCTCTCCCCTTCTTCCCTTTCTTTGAAAATAATCCATAGGTATCCAAGCAAAAGACAATGCTGGACATGTCTGGGATGCTTCAGCCTTTGAAAGTAATTCTCCTTACGTTTTTTGTTACTGTTCAAGCAAACAAACCCAGGATAAAGCAAACAGGCCATAAGTAGATAAAAATGAAAGAAATAAAATTTATCCACCATGGTGCAACTTAGTGAAAAAAAAATGCTTGAAAATATACTAGTATGGTCACCTGAGGAATTAAATTCTAACTTGAGAGCCAAAGTAGTTCATTCATTCATTCTGTAAGTTTTATCAAAGTTCTACTATGTAGTAGCCACTTACTATGCACTAGAAATTTGAGAGTAAATAGATAGCTCAATACCTTGTCCTCAGGGATCTAGAGGCAGACTGGTGAATAAACAAATTGTATAACTTCAGGTATAAGTACTTTGAAGATAATCATAATAATTATTACTTACTGTCTGTATTTTTGGACACTTAGTATCAAGTCTTCTCTGCCCCTTTAACAAGAATCACAAGTTCGAGCTGGTCTGTGGTTATCCATGAAAAGATTTTAGAAATTCTGGTTTCTCTAACTACCATAACATGTTATCACAAATCCAGCTGCTTAAAACAATATGCATTTATTATCTCATGGTTTCTGTATCTCATGATTAAAATTACAGATGGCTTGACTAGGTTCTCTGTGTAGGGCTTTTCACAGGCTAAATCAAGGCTAAGTTCTTTACTGGAAGCTCTAAAGAAGGTCCATTGCAAACTCACTCAGGTTGTTGGGTGAATTCAGTTCCTTGAAGTTGTAGGGTGGTGATCCCCGTTTCCTCACAACTGCATGAATCCTTTGTCTTTACATACAGCCCTTCCAGCAGTGGCTAGTTGAATCCCTCCCTTGCTTAGAATCACTTCGACTTCTCTTTCTTCCACATCCCTCTCCCTTTGATCTGACTTTAGGCCTGTGTTCAAGGCTCTTAAGATGATACCAGTTCACATGGGGAATTCAAGATAATCATAATTGGCAAAGTACCTTTTGTATATAACGTGACATAGTCACAGGCTCCAGGCATGAGGGAATCGATACCTTATGGTGGGGTTATTCTACCTGCCAAACATAAATTATGATATTTCTGTTTATTTGTCCCTTTAAGATCTGTGCCTAATGCAAGTGGGCTGTTCTTTTATTTCTAGGACATTCACTTGGCCAGAAGATTATATGACATGGCTGTGCAAACAAGTCCAGATGCTCACATACCTGTGTTACTTGCCCTCATGAGGCTGGAAACTATGCATTTGCTCAGGGATATCCTGTTTTATAATGTAAGTCTGTCTCAAATAGGTCCGGTATCTCTGAAGATTCCAATGAGTAACTGTTAGGGACACAGTAATGAGATCCACCAGGGAAATATTTCTGTGGATTGATTTGCTTTAGATAAGTAAAATTCAAAGCCTTAGTACTGACCACACAGTACAGAGCCGCACAGCAATTCGGCTTATTATATTGAGGACATATTGACACTTTGTAGTACAACCAATGAATTCACTTGGCAGATATTATTTTCAGCACGTACTATGTACAAAGCCTTAAGCACAGTAACATGTGCTATAAATACTTGTTAAAAACATAGTTCTTGCCATCAAAATCTGAGACGAGTAAGCAGATGGCAGGTGGCAAGTGGTATGACAAAGAGCTACACTTGGAAAAAAGTAGAAATTTAATTTTATAAATCTTTTAGGTTGTTCTAAAGGTGGTAGTTAAGCCTCCTGTGACAGCTATAAGCTAGCAAAGATTGTATCTTCTAAGACAGAAGGAAGCAAGGGGGGTGTCAGGGTGGTGGTGGTGATAGGTTTGGGAGATCATAGTTCTAAGTGAAGTATATGGCTAGGGTGTTTTTGACTAAATCTCTCTTGCCAGCAGTTTACAACACTATGGAAATGGATAAAATTGGACAGCACTCTTGCACCATACTGGGATTTACTTGTGATTGCCCTCATTGTTGCCATACTGATCTTCTTGCTTAAAAATCTCCATAGATAGGATCTGGATCACCAGAGAAACCTGCTCATGGGTTCATGCCAAGGTACCCACACTTAATAAAGAATTTCCTCAGCCAGATCAAGAGCCTGCTGCAGATTTTCCACTTTGGCCCATGACGGAAAGTAGACAAGCTTAAGAGCTGTCCTAGAAAAACAACCTTATACTTCCCACTTAATTGAGGGGCCACATAAAAGAAGCTGGGGACTGGTCACCTAAAACTAAACTTGTCAAACTTGTCATCATGGTGATCAAGTCTTGAATTAACAAAGGTGACTTCTCCCAAAGGTGTCTTCCCCTTTCAAGAAGACAAGCTGAGTTTTTGGCTCCTACAGACATACCGAGCTGAGGAGACAGGGACATTTGTGGAAGGCAGGAACATAAACCCCCTCAGAAAATCATAAGGAAAACAATTTGAAGAGAATTTGCACAAATAGATCCTTTAGGAAAGATCCTGTGACCCACAGTGTACCCTTACTGACCAACAACATCCCAAGGCATGCCGTGCCTGGAATGAAGGAATAGGACTGACCCAGGGTCCTCACCAAGGAGGATCTTTCTACCCAAGCTCTTTTAGGTGCTAGGTACTTTAAAAAGCCACTTGAGGTCTGTACAGTATTGTAACTCCTCCTCACCCGTCACCGGAAGCCTAGATTCTGGGGAATCCCCCTTGGAACACACAGAGAGAAGATGATACCAGCCTCTTAGGACAGAAGACAACATGTTTAGATTCTCTATTTCCTCTGACAGCCGAATCAGAGGCTGGGACTGAGGGGTGGGATAGACGGGCAAGGGGATGCAAGGGGTCCATGACTTATACTGTGGGCCAGGCTTGGATTTCAGTTCTACAACTCCCTAGCTGTTTGAGCTCTCCAAACTTGTTTTCTTGATCTGAAAAACTGGAAGAACAGTATCTATTTCAGAGAGCTAATGGGAAGATTGCACGGTGTCTGTAAGGGGAGTAATACAGGGCCTGGCACCTAGAACGAATGTCATAATTGATAGCTTTGAATATCCTTTAAAAACTCCACCACTTCAATTGGAATGAGAGGATGGCTGGGTTGATAATCTATGTAATTTCTAGGCCCTGAAGTTAGTTCTCCAACTGAAAGCCTGAGTGCTTTAGTAGGAAATGATCCTGTTTGCCTACTTAAAAATCCAACTTATGTACATGAAGAGTTAATTTTTTAAAATGATGTGGGAAACATTAAAATTTAGCAAGACTAGCAAGCGCAGGGTCCTGAGTTCGATCCCCAGTACCGCAAAATAAATAAATAAATAAATAAAATAAAATAAAATAAAATTTAGCAAGAGGACCTGGAAGACCTTGGAGGAATTTTTAGGCTTTAAAAGCAGGAGTGGTTTTGAGATTTCAGTCAAAATGTCCATTTCTGAGCCTTTTATCCAGGGCTGCCTCTGCAGCAGTTCCCACCAGGAGAGCAGCTTGAGATGAGCGATGAAAGCAGGAAGAGCCTCCTGTCTGTAACCTCGATACATCCCGGATATGGCAAAATATCATCTTGTACTGTTCCCTACATCATTTAGCAAAGAGCACATTGACCCACAGCAAATGTACGGACAGTCTCCAAAGAGAGTCACTCCTAATAGAAACAAAAGGAAAGTAACAATATTTAGTGGCTGTTTTCACAATAGCTGGCAAATCAGACCAGGATAGCGACTTCTGAGCAAGCTGAGGTCATCTTCATGAGAAGAAAACAGGGAGACCTACCCTACAGCAGCTGTGGGACTACTGCAGGCCTGGCCAGCCTCTCATCTTCCTCCCTTGCCTCACCTTCTCCAGCGTACAAGTCCACCATGAATGTGAGTTAGGTTAAGTACATTGGTCAGCCTTCCTGACAATGGGACACAATACTCAACAGCTACCGGTTAAGGGGGGATTTTCTCAGCCTTGTGGCTAAAATCAAGTGAAAAGGAAGTTTAGTACGGCTCACGGTTTCAGAGCTTTTAGCTCAGGGTCCAAAGCAGAAACATCCTCGTAGAAGGGCACGATAGAGTACAGCTGCTCATTCCCTGGCGGCCGGGAAGCAGAGCAAGGACCACGGCACCAGCGTGAGCTATCCCTCCCACGGCGTGCCCGCCGGGCCCCATCTTCTAATAGCAAGTGCGGCTATGCACATCCGTGGATTAATCCATAATGAGTACGGCACCCCGCTCACCTCTCCAGGACTCTCTCGGGCTGATCAAGGGACAACCAAGCTTAACTGTCCTCTCAAGTAATCTAGTTATTACAAAACATATCTGAAGCAAGCACAAAGAGTGGGAAGGAAAGGGTTTCACTCCAAGAGCCTCACAAACATGCTAAATATAAGTGGGGTGATTTTCTTAGATGCCCCCAGAGCTGAACATGAGGCAAAGATTGAGTGGAAGTAGTCTATCTGGTAGGGATCTCAAGAAATGTAAGTAGGAAGAAGGCCAGTCTAAGGTTGTTAGCCCTGTGTGTCACTGCAGCTCAGCCTTACTGGGACTCTCTGGTCATGTGGATAGAACATGAAGCTCATAGTCATTCCACCCACAGGACAAGAAAGCTGGTACCCACAACGCCTGGAAGTAATTTGATTCATTTATTCTTTGCACTTCCAACCTACACATACACAGGGGAAGCCAGCAAGGAAAGCCCCTGGACAAACAGCTGCAGATGCTTGCAGTTAGCAGCTTTGCCTGCCAACAGCACTGGGAAGGCCGGGGGATGGGGAGCGGGCGCCAGCAGTATCTGCTGTCACGATCAAGGGGTGCTTTGCAGGTCCTCTCACTTCTCTATTCACCAATCTGTTGAGGACTTGTTTCTCCCAAGAACCGGAGAAATAAAATGAGCCTTATGCGGTCCCTTTAGCCCCTGAGCATCAGGTGAGAAGACCCCACCATGTTCCAGCCATTTTCTAGGGTTGCTCACTTCATCTTCACAGAAACTTTGTTGAAGCAGAATTCTTCTTCCCAGTTTCTAGACATGCAGTGAAATGTTCTGGTTACTCCTTCTGGTACTATAACCATTAGCAGAGGACACTTAAAACAGAATTATAGTATTATGATGCCAGCTAATGAACAGTTTCTACCTCTAGGGAAAAAAAGGGGGGCCCTAGCAGAGAAAATTGGTCAACAAATGTAAGTGGTGTGTCAAAGGAACCCGGTGCAATAAGTCAGCTGCAGTTCACCCACTTCATCCCGGAGCCCTGAGCAAGGGGGCCGTATTGTGGGCACGGTCAACTGTGCCATCCCCCCTTTCCCCAGTCTGCCTGTCTCTGTACTCTGCATGGTTGAAAGGAACGGGGTGTGACGTGAGTATGGTTTAAGGAAAGATTTGACTAAATGGTACAGAAGTTGTCCTGTGAAGATGCCTGCTGGGTATGGAAGCTCACCACGTTGACTCCTCTGGTACATTTTGTGGCTCCTGGGAGCTTTCTGTTTTTGTGCAAGGCAGGAGCTGTGCTACTGAACTACATCCCCAGTCCTGAACTTTCTGTTTCTGTCACTTCCCAAAGCAGATCGAGTCAAGCACTTGAGTGTTTGCAGCCTCATTGGAAAGTGATCTCCCTACTGAGAAATAAGGGAGCAGAAATGTTGAAAAGTCACTAAAAAAAACAAAACAAAACAAAATGCATTATTGAGATCACTGCTGAAAACAAAGAGGCTTCCCTTCTACTGGGGTCTGAAAAGTTAATCACAACTCCCAGAAATGTTTGGCTGAAAGGCAGCCAGCTGATGCCTTTTCTAACATTTGAGGGTTGTCCCCAAAAGGCAGTTACTACTCCCTAATCCCTTCCAAGCTTCTGGAAAGTAGCTTTGGGTCTCTGAGGCAGAAAAAAGGACCATGCCATCCCTTAGTGTTAGGTGCAGCTGTCTGACACTCAAGGGGAGGGTCTCTGCAGCTGCAGCTGAAATCAGAGGTGGGCAGTACTAAGCATTCACTTCATGGGGGAGGTTTCTTGAGCTCCAATGCCCTGGTCATCCACTGGTCCCGTCCAGCTGACTCTGACGTAGTAGCCTGTTGTCGGTCCAATGGGTCAAAAAAAGTACTTTGCAGAAGTGATTACAGATTTTGAGATGGAGAGAATACTGCGGCTCTCCAGGAGTAATCATAAGTACCCTGAGAAGAGAGAGGCAAAAAGAGATTTGACAAAGGCAGAGGGGAAGGTAATGTGACCACAGATGCAGGGAGAGGAGGCACAACCCAAGGAACATCAGCAACGACTAGAAACTGGAAACAAAAAAGGAATGGATTCCCTCTTAGAACCTCCACGTGGACCTGCTGACTTCTTGATATCAGACTTCTGATGTTGAGGGAATAAATATCTGCTTTTAATCCTCCAATTTTGTGATAATTTTTTTACAGCGACAATAGAAAACTAATCTACCAGCTCTTCTCTGGGTATCTCTAGGCAGGCTCTTATCTCAGGTCCACCGTCTGGCCCTTGAGAAACACATAGATTTGCCCTTGCTGTTGGGAGGTGTGTGGCTAGCTCCAAAGCAGCCCCATTTTTCTTGCTCTAATGCTCATTCCCTCCTCACACAGATACCCTCAACCTCTCACTAGTCACACCCCGGTCATCATGACCACCACACTCCGGGGGCCATGGATCAAGTCCTCCCAAATGGCTCCCTGCACCCCTTGGCCTTTGGCCAAAGTGGAAGGGCGAGTTGTACCTCTCTTTACCACATAAGAAATGCAGCAGAAGTCAGAAACTTTGCCTGCACCCTCACTCACTGGCAAACAGGCTCCTGGGTTGTAAGATCTCAGGCCACAAGACTCCTTTTGCTAACTCTTAAGTTGGCTTAAGTCCAAACCAGGGCTCAGAGACTCCAGTTTTATCATCCAGAAAGCTGTAAGAATTTCATCATGAAAGAGTGTGTTCTGGACCAGGAAGCAAGGCATAGCTGCAACCTTGGGTGCACCAGGAACAATGCTGTAGCCAAGGTCATTTCTCCTCTCCAGCTTCCCAAGTCTTCCTCCTAGGAAAAAGGGGGAAGTGTTGAGTGAGTCTACAATTCCAAAGCCAGAAAACTGTGAACACCACACATCTATGCAATTTCAGAACTCAATAGGGACTCCCTATTCAAGATAGGCTGGAGAGAAAACCTTGCATAAGTCCAAAGAATAGAGGTTTGTACACTGGCCTAAAAACCTACATGTAAGATTCGAATGGGTTCATAAAAATACTCGCTGCTAATTCTATACTATAGTCTCAAAAAATATCTGAGGCACTGGAAAGGAAATTCAAATTTTAAAAAAATTACAAGTAACCAAGGGGAGGGGAGGAAAAAGAGGGAGGGAGCAAAAAAGGAAAGAAAGGAAAAAAGAAAATGAGCATGAAACACAATTAACTGGGATTTCACATTAAATTTCGCTCCATCTGGGGTGACAGTTCCCCCCACCATTCCTGTCTTTCTTTCCTTCCCTAGTTGGCCAGAACAAATTTTTCCCCTAGAGTATTTTGCTTGTATATGATGAATATAGAAAAACTATTCATTGCTTCTCAGGCATCCTTTTTTCTAAGAAAAGGTACCAACCTTAGCAAAAATAAATGTGTCATTCTAACAATAGTTTGTTATTAACAAGAAAAGTCATAAAACTAAAAATAATGGTTCCTCTAAAAGTAACTGAAGGAAAATAAGCAGGTGCTTAGTATGTGTTTCCAGAGTCACAATGTAACAAGCTTTAAATTTTCCAGACTTCCTGAGGCCCCACAGCACGTCTCCTCAAGTTCAGCTTCTAGGGAAGTCGATACCAAGTGACCTGATACTGCATTGCCACATTTTCCAGACAAGGACACCCTAGTTCAGAGAGCGCATAAGCAACTTACTAAGGTCGCATTGCTATTTAGTAGACTTGGGGTTCAAACTCAGGATTACTCCCCAAACCAGTGCTCTTTTGTCTACTCTACCCTCCCTCGTGTTATTTACTATCTTCTTGTCAAAAGTAGCTTTTACTATTGTATCTATTATTTCTCATGTTTTTCCATTAAAAGTTTTTTTTTGTTATGTAAATAAATATATTTTTATTTGTATTTTTTTTGTGGTGCTGGCTATTCAATCCAGGCCCTGCCGCATGCTAGGCAAGCGTTCTGCCACCGAGCAATGTCCACACCCCGAATACGTGTTTGTGAATTTTTTTTTTAAATAAAAGC
>PVLD010002997.1:29280-152160 GCA_004027595.1 Dinomys branickii
AACATCCAAAGACAGAAAACAAAACAGGCAAACAACAACAACAACAACAAAAAACCACCAATAGTTGCTGCTTTGCATATTGATATCTTCGAAGTGTGTGTTCAGGATAATACATACAGACATACAAGATTGATCAAATAACCCGTCATCAAAGTATTGATGTGGACAAAAATTAAAAATTTTTAATTTTTACCAACTTCTTTGGAAAATGTCTTTTTAAAAAACTCATGTTTCAAAACATCAGAGAGAAAACCTGATCAACATACAAAATACGGTAGTACCTCAGTCCATGAACTTAATTCACTCCATGATTCAGGAAGAGGACTGTGTTTGGGTTCATGCAGGGAACAGCTGTGTGGATCACCCAATGTAGAGTTCACAAACAAAAGCAAAATTTTCCCAAACACTTCTGTTTGTGAACTGAATTGTTTGTGAACAGAAATGCTTGTGAAATGAGGTATTACAATATATGAAAGTCATTAATTTTGTTATGTGATTCATTAACAACTATTGTAGTCAGAGCTTACACGGGAAAAGATTTAATACAGCACACATAACTTATAGGATTATTTTTTAATATTCACCTAAAGAGTCAAATGCAAAGGAGTGCAGGAGATCTGTCCACACACTAGAGACCCAAAGAATCCAGCAGAAGGCCTGGATCTCAAGGCAATGTCCTGCACAAGTCCAGCTGAAGACCTAGAACTCAGCAATGTCCTCTGTGAGTCCAGGTGGAGGCCTAGAGCCCACAACATGTCTCATGCAAGTCTGTACCAAGAATCTGCACTGGAAAAAAAAAAAATCTGCACTGGGAGGCCCCAAAGTTTAGTGGTGGAAGCTAGAAAGTCTGCACCAGCAGGATGAAGGATCTGTGCCAGCAGGCTGAGGGGTCTACACTGGAGCTAAGAAGCACTGCTCAAGGTAAGAACCAGAGCTCCCCCCAAAAAGAACTATAGCCACCCTCAGTGACAGCTAGGACCCAAGCTCCTCTAACAGTGAGAACAGCTGAGTTCATATCAAGAAAGCCAGCATAACAAGCTTCTCCAGGAGAATCAACAGCACACCATCTTCCCCTCCAGTTCTCTTTTTATGCTATGGGCAGCAGTCCTCAGGTGGGCTCCACACGCAGCACCGCACTGATTCAGTTCAACTGGGTGTTGCAAGTTCACCATTAGTTGTTAATCCACCACAACTCAGAAGGAAATATAAGATATTGATTGTAATCAATACTATTGACCAATACTATTTTCACTGTTCTGTGATCCTGACATTCCACATTTTCACTCCCGTTTTCTTCCCTTCCACTACCCTGTGTAAATGTAACTCCTTTCCAAATACAGCTCCTTTGTCCAGATGGGTGGTGTGTGTGATAGGTACTATCAGTGCCCTACTGGTGTATTTAATGGGCAGTTTTGATATCACGGATACAGATTAGAAAATGTCCCCCAGTGATCTTGTGCACTCGTAGGTGGGGCTTCTGGAAGGTGACTGAATAATGAGGGAAATACAGCTGACTTGCTACTTCCTGGTCAGGAGTGGGTCAGTGGGGGTGTGACTTTGCAGGGGACACCTCTCCTTGGCTCTTCCTTTCTCTCTCTGCTTCCTGGCCACAGCTATGTGAGCAGGTTTCCTCTGCCCAAGCCCTTCAACCATGCCATTTTCTGTGTCTGAGCCTCCCAAACAAGGACTGGAACTTCTGAAATTGTAAGCCAAAAATAAATCTCTTTTCCTTTAAATTGCATGATTTGGTATTGATCCCAGTAAACAGGGAAGTGACTAAGACAGAAAAGTGGAATCATTGCTGTGAATATTCTTGGCCATGTGGTTAAGAAGCCTTTGGAACTGGTTTGCAAGAGGAGTTTGCAAAAGTTTGGAGATGTCAGATAGAGATGCATTAGGATGCTGTAAACTGAGCTTGATGGAAAATCCTGGTCAGATCTCAAAAGACCAGAATACTAAATAAAATGCAGACAGTAAAGGCCAGGCTCAAGGGTTTCAGTTGGAAACAAGGGCTCCATTTGCAGCTGAGACCATGTGTATTAAACTCTGGTAGAAAATTTGTCTCCATTTTGCTCATGTCTTGCAACTATGGGAGACTGTGGAGCCAATTAGTCTGGTAGAGGAAATTTCAAGGCAGCCCAATGTTGAGGTTGTGACATGCTGGAAGATTTTAATCATATCTATCCTGAGAAGTAGGGCCAAAAGGTAGAGCTGAATAATTTGAAATTTTTTGTTTGTGTCCAGAAAGGAAGTGCTAATAAAGTTGGGCCTGTAAAATTGTCGCCTGTAAAGTTTTGACCAAGAAGAGCTTGGTTGCTGAAACGATTAGTATTAAAAAGAAGCCAAAGAGCTGAGAATATAGCTCAGTGGCACAAACGCCTGCCCGGCAAGTGCAAGGTCCTGAGTTCAATTTCTAGTACAAAAAAAATAAAAAATTTAAAAAAAAACAAGTACTTTGCATCAGGAAAACAGAAAAGATGCCTTAAGGGCATTTCAGAAACCTGTAACATCCCACCCATCTCAGGTTCAACAGCACAAAAGCGAAATGCTGTTTTGAGAAAGAGCCCCAGGGTGTACTGCTCAAGAACTGCCCAGGAATTGTTTCTCTGGGATTTGGTTCACAGCACTTAGCCATCCTGGCACTTGGAGGGCACTAAAGCCATGATCCAATGGGACTTGCCTACTGACCCTGACATCATCCATGTTTTACTACTTTTATGTGCATGCAGAACACAAGAGCTATGGAGTCAAGGAGGCTTCCTCCTAGATTTCAGGAAACCTGGGAGACCACGTTGTTTACCTCTGAGAGGGCAGTGCATAAAGCTGTGAGGATGAAACTGAAAGTGCAGTTGAGACCCCAGGAAGTTAGAGAAGCCAGGAACATTGAACATGTGAGGAAAGCTAAAAGCAAGGGAAAGACCCAACCCAAGAGAGAAGCCACGTAGGCTGCAATAAGCAATGCGGTAGCATCTCTGCCAGCCAAGCTCTTTGGAGATCGTAACTCCCAGTCCCTCCAAGTGCTAGACATGGAACGTGAAGATTTAATGTTTGCCCTACTCTCTGTCAGTCTTACTTTGCTCTCATTTCTTTCTATCTCCCCATTCTCCCCTTTCGGAAAGGGAATATTTACCCTGTGCCATTATATACTTACAGTGTTTAACCTTCTTTTTGATTTCTACAGGGGCTCATAGCTAAGGCTTTGCTTTGAGTCTCAGGGGAGTCTTTGGGCTTAGACTTTCTAGCACTGCGGAAACAAGACTTTGGCAACTTTTAGAGATGGACTTATTGCATTTTGTATATATAGATGTACATTAGTCTTTTGGGGACCAGAGACAGAATGTAAAAAAAAAAAAAAAAAAAACGGCAGAATGCTATGGTTTAGATACTGTATTTTCCCCAAAATAAGACTGGGTCTCATATTAATTTTTGCTCCAAAGATGCAATAGAGTTTATTTTCAGGGGATTTCTTACTTTTTCATGTATAATCATCTACATCTATTCATGTACAACAACCTACATTTATTCATGTATAAAAATCCATTTATTCAAATATAACCATATCATTTTCTTTGGGAACATCACCATGACTTTCCAAACTCCAGGTTCCAGCTGGAATTTCTTGTGATCCCATTTCGTGTGAAATCACTGGCCCCAATCTCTCACGTGCAACAGTAGAACTCACCTTAAGTGTGCACTCCTGGTGCACGTAGCCTGCACACTACACATTGGCAACACAGCCGTCAGCAATTGGATCCCATGGAGTCTTCACCCAGCTGCCACCTTTTGCAGGCTAGCTTTCCCGGAGTTTCCACTAAGCAAAGTGTTAACTGAGGACTTAGGAGACTGGAGTGGCAATAAAAACAATGACAGTTAAGAACGACGGTCCACACAAAAGCAGCAAAAAATTGCAAGGCACCAAAGTTCAGAAAACATTTATTTCCCACAAGTGCATTGAGTGCATCTGTTACAACACACAACATTTTGAATTATGAAGATTCATATTAAACACAACCACATCCATGTATTATCAAGTGTGCAGTTATTCACGTGCTGTGTCTGTAGGCTGGGCACTTGGCAGTAAGTCTTGAGTTCATCTGCTGACACAGGTATTTGCCCCTCACCCAAAGGCACCCACTTGGATAGTTACAAATATTTTATATCATTTGTGTAGGTATTGATGTAAATGTTTATATTTAATTATAAGTTAACATTATCATTTTATAATTCAGTAGTGCCATCATGTTGCAGTGTACATACAAACTGCACCCTTCTGGCTGATGACCTTACTGGGGCTTATTTATGGGGTGAAGCCTATAGCATGAGCACCATGAAAACTTATACTAGGGCTTATTTTCTGGCTAAGCCTTATTTTTAGGAAAATATGGTAGAGACTGTCCCATACAAGCCTTGCGTACTCATAGGCAGGCCTCCTGGAAGGTGACTGAATCAAGAGGGCTATATAGCTGACTTGCTATTTGGAGGTAGGCTCTGGTCAGAGGAGGCAGATCACAGGCCCTTCCACCACGCCATTTTCTGTGTTTGAGCCTGCTAAACATGGCCTGAAACTTCTGAAATGGTAAGCCACAGTACAACTCTGCTCCATTTTAAGTTGTGGGTATCAGGTATTTACCCCAGCAACAAGGGAAATGACTAAGAGACCTGGTACCCTCCATGGGGAAGTGCTCTCTGGTACATATAGTTTCTTACCTCTAGCAGCTGTACCCCTCTGTGCAGGTGGGGAAGCTTTCCGGCTGTAGGAGTGCTGCTCACCACAAGGAAGGCAGACCAGAAATCTCCCAGGCACAACTATCCACCAAGGGAAGGACGTGGGTTCCCCAATGTGCTTGCCCCTCAGTGTGGGCTGATTAGAGCACACTCCATGGAGCTTCTCGGAAGGTGCCTAGCAGGACTGAGCCCCAGGGTCTGCTGTATAAATCTGCTCATTAAAACACTGCTGTCTTCCCTTCCACTTCCCTATTCCCTCACCTTCCCACTCGGTCACCAAATTCACTTGTACTCAAATCTTTGTTTCAGGTATAGTTTGGGGGAAGCTCAAACCAAAAAAGTGTTTAAGGAAAGATCATGTTAAACCTATCAGAGGACGCACAGATAATCAAGCTGGGAATAAAAGCAGTATCTACTTACATACCCAGTGCATCACACTCTGGGAGTGGGCCTCACAACCACTGTGCTGTTGGCACCTAGGACTGTGCCCATGCAAATACTTTTTAAGTGGACAAGTGAATGAATTAGTGAGCAAATAGATAAAGACTCATAGCTCTCTAATATTAAGATGACAAGTTACCTAAATAATGCCAAAAAGTGAACACAAAATAAGGAAAACTCTTCTTAACTCTCACAGAACACTCCTGGTATCAAATTGAGTGGAATATTTTCCCACAGCAATGAATTCTCTTAACTCTCTGGACATTAAGTAGGTGTTCTACAACTCAGTTCAATTCTAACGCTATCTACCTGGAGTTAACTTTGGATCACACAAGGCCAAAGGCTTAGTCCATGACCCTGCACCCCTCCTTGTGGTATTAGCCATAAATACTAGATCCTCAAATTATCCACAACACTTCTGTCCATCTTGGCTGCAAATCACAGATTCTTACCCTGCCCCCACATACTATAACAGCTCACAAAACTCAGATAAACATTTATTTATATTTACCAATTATTAAAGGATAGAATTATAAGGATAAAAGGAACAGCCAGAAGGGATACATAGGGCAAAAGATGGAAGGAAAGAGCATGTTAAACCTATCAGAGGACCCACAGATAATCAAGTTGGGAATAAAAGCAGTATCTATAAAAAAGCTTCTGTCCCCATCAGCTGGAGGTTGCCATCCTCCCAGCATGTGGATTGTTCACCAACCCCAAAAATCTCTAAACCCTGTATTTTAGGGTATTTTTTGTGCTTGTGTGTGTGTGTGTGTGTGTGTGTGTGTTGTTTTATGGTTCTGTGGATTGAGTCCAGGGTCACTAGGTACCTCCCCAGCCAGCCATCCCTTTTATTTTCATTTAAGACAGGCTCTTCCTAATTTGCACAGGCTGGTCTCTAACTCGTGATCTTCCTGCCCCAGCCTCTCAAACAGTTGAATTTACAGGCCAGCTTCTTTTAGAGGTTCTTTATGGAAGATATATCACATAGGTATGACTGACTACTAACTCAATCCCTGGTCCCTTTACCCTTCCTGGAGGATGGGGAGAAAGGTAAGCAAGGCTTCTCAGCTCCTGAGCACGACATGATCTCTCTACTGGCCAGCTCCCCCTCCTATAGCTAGCCAAAATCCCATTAAGAGACACTTCATTAAAAAAAAAAAAAAAAAAGACATTCCTATCACCTATGAGAGTCCTAGGGATTTAGAAGTTCAGGTCAGGAGACAGAACAGAGGTCAAAGCCCCAAAAATTAGAACAAAAGAAGCTTCTAAAATTGCTATCACTTAGGAAATTACAAAGGTTTTAGGAGCTGTTTGTCAGGAACGGGGCACAAAAAACAAATAGGTTTCTTTATTATATAACAATAGCACATGAAGTGAAGTAATAATTTAAATAATCATCTGTAAATCTGGAATAAAGGAAAACATATATCTTGTGTTAAAATAGGAAAATGCCAAAATATAGAGCTGTTGGTCTAGAACACACTAGCACGGAGGTGGTTTGTCTCTCAAGGGCTCATGTGTTGAAGCCTTGGTCCCCAGTATGGTAGTAATTCGAGAAGGCGGTCACTCAGAGAGGGTGTGCCTCATGGAAGGGAGTCAGGGCCCGGGGCATCATCCTGAATCACCCTCTGGCCTCTTGTCTTGCCACAGGATTGCACTCCCTAATACTCCCACCACTGTAATGCCATTTGCCATGAGGCCCTCACCACAGTTAAATAGAAGCTGGTGCCACACTCTCAGACACATGAACTAAGTAATTCTCTACCCTTTACAAATTACCCAGCCTCTAGCATTTGTTATCATTATTCTAGAAAACAGACTAACAACATTTTGAACAAAAATACCAACAGAATACTTTTTAGACTATGCCAGTGGATTCCAAACTTTTTAGGCAAATTTAACATAAGACAATTTTGGCAAAGCAGAGTAATACATAAATACATACAAAATACATAAACCAATAAAATAAAAAGCAATGATAATTAAGGTTTATTTAAATACATCTTGATAGAATGAAGCCTCCAGAAATGACCCAAATACATAAAGTAAAACTAGCTTTTCAAATCAGTGCAGAAAACATAGGTTATTCAGTTTGTACTGTAGGATAGAGGTAACCCCCCCGGGGGGTAGGTCAAATTCCCACCTCACGAGTTATATTAAAATAAATCTTAGAAAAGCAAAGATTTCAATATAATAAATTTATTTAATAAAGAAACACACTTTAAAGATATAAACAGGCTTTAAGTCAAAGGTTAGAAGATATTCCATGCAAACAGTACCCAAAAGTGTAAGAGCGAGCCTGTGTGTAGCTCAGTGGTACAGTACTTACCTAGCAAGCACAAGACACTGGGTTCAATCTCTAGCACTTTAAAACAAACAGAAAAGCAAAAGTAGCTAAGCTGATATCAAAGTAAACTTAAAAGCAAAAATTATTATTAGAGAAAAAGAAAAGCACTTTATAATAAAAATTCATCAGAAAGAACTGACAATTATAGATACATACGAATATAACAACAGAATACCAAAATGCAGGAAGCAAAATTGGTGGAATTGAAGGAAGAAATAGAGATAGAAAAATCTATCAATAACAATTGTTTAATACTTCATTTTCAATAGTAGATAGAATCATAAGATCATAAGGAAATAGAAGACTTGAAGACAGCACAAACTGACTAGACCTAACATATCTATAGAACATTCCATTCAACAACAACAGAATACACCGTATGGAAAATAGTTTGGCTGTTTCTCAACGTATTAAACATTAAGTTACCATATGACTGAGTAAGTCTACTCTTAGTACATACCTACAAAACTTGTAAACATGTTTAAACAACAACTTATACAGAAAAGTTTATAGGAAAATTATACATAACAGCCAAAAAAAATGGAAACTTATCAACAGAGACAAAATGTGATATATTCATACAATGAAATATTATTAGTCAGTTAAAATAGCAAAGTACACTAGGCATGGTGGCATACGCCTATAATCCCAGCAACTGGAAGGCTGAGTCAGGAGGATTGCTGTGAGTTCAAGGCCACCCTGGGCTACAAAGTGAGCTCAAGACCAGCCTGAACTGCATAGCCAGACCCTGTCTCAAAAAAAGACAATAAATAAATAAATAAATAAACCAAAGCTTTTATATACATAACAATACTGAGGAGCCTTAAAAAATTATGTATATGAAAGAACTAGTCAGAACTGGCTACATACTGTAAAATGAAATAATATAATTTATAAGGAAATACGAAATTCCAGAAGAGGCAAACACAGACAGAAAGCTGCTTAGTTGCTGTCAGGGCTTGGCTGTCAATGGAGAGCAGAGAATGACTGTTCATGGATATGGTGTTTCTTTCAGAGACCACGAAAATGATCTAATATGATGTTGGTGATGGCTGCACAACTCTGTGAAAATACTGAATTCCATATAATTATTCCCCTTGAAAGGATAAATTGTATGTTATATGAATACACAGTGGTACTTTGGTTCACCAATTTAATTCTTTCCACCGTTCTGATAGCAAACCAAATTGGATAAGAACCAAATCAAATTCAGTAGTGCTCAGTGCTGACCTTAAGGGGAAATTTGATTTGGTTCTTGTCCAATTCAATTTGTGACCAAAGTTGTGGAAAGAATAAAGTTTATGAACTGAGGCACCACATTTCAGTAAAAAAATTCTTATAAAAAATAAATGGAGACAAATATGAAAAATCTTAACATTTGTTAAGTTAGGGTTGGGGGTATGAAGTTTATTACTTAAACTTTACTATAACTTTTAAATTATATTAAAAGGGAGGGTGGGACAACTTAGAAAAATGCATTATTTCCGCACTCCCTCTAGCACAGATAATTGGTGATCACCAAAATGTTTCACCCACTCCCCTAAGTTTCCTAGCCTCGGGGATATAGCTCAGTGGAATAAGCACCTGCCTAGCAGGCGCAGGGTCCTGAGTTCGATCCCCAGTACCACAAAAAAAAAAAAAAGTTTCCTAGCCTCCCAGATGATTATTCTGGTCCTGTGTAACTAGTTCTGGCCAATGAACCATGAGTAAAAGTGATACTTGTCACTTCTAGAAAGGCAGGATAATCAGAAGGTCTTTGGTGCTTCCTCCATCCTTCCTTTTCTTGTTGTAATACCTTAGACACCACAGGGTACGGCGGCTATGGTACAAGACGAGAGAGGACACGTTCCTTAGTGTCTAGGCAGTGGCCTTCTCTCAGTGTACATAAGAATAGATGAGGAAAAACTGGCTAAGTCACTAGTATGTCCAAGTTTATCACTATTCTCTAACCTTGTCTAATACATGTGACATTACACACAAAAATAATGTTAACTGCCCTGATTAAATAGACAAAACCATTTTATATAGAACTATTAAAAATAGCCTAGAATATAGAAAACAACCTAAAAATGTTTAAGATTTCAGCATGGAAAAATAATTTTTAACCACAAAAGCAATGGAAGTCATCACAAAGAATAAACTATACAGGTATTATTAGGTATGAAATAAAATGTTGGTATGTTAAGAAAGCCATTATATACAAAATAAATGAGGAAAAATGTGTGTAATAAATGTGCCAGAGCTAGACTTATAATATTTAAAATAAACTATGACATAGAAAAAATGAGCAAAGGGTATGAACATATAATCAGTTTAAAATATGATCAGTATTTACTTGTGCTACTATTTATAGGTACTGTGATTAGTACCATCCATATATTATTCATCCTCAAAGAAATTATATAAATGAGATAACATTATCATGTTCATTTTAAGAAGAGGTAACTGAGACTTAAAGAAATAACTCAAGTTAACACATTATTGAGTGCATTCAAATTTAGCCCTTGGGGATCAGGAACATAGCTCAGTGGCTCACAGGCCTGCCTGGCAAGCACAAGGTCCTGAGTTCAATTCCAGGTATAAATAAATAAATTAATTAATTAATTAAAGCTCTTAATCAAATGTCAAACACTACCTTTCATCAGAAAAATATGTAAAGTCATGCTAATAACCAAAGCAATATTAAGGAACCTAGCAATGATACAATGTCAAAAACCTAATAAATAATTAACATCAGTATAGTCAAGTCATGGGGAAACATTCATTTACTTTTTCATTCATTTGTTCATAATTTTTGAACACTGAGTAGTAGCTGAACATATGTCAGCTTTCAGTCACTGTGACAAAATACATGAGAAAACCAACTTAAAAGAAAGAAATTATGTTTTGGTGCACAGTTTCAATGATTTCAGTCTGTAGGCAGTTTGTTCTTGTGGCTTTGGGGCCTGTGGCAAGGCAAAATATGTTGGGAAGAGTGTGGCAGACGCAAAGCTGTTCACCTCATGGTGACCGGGAAGCAAAGAGAGAAAGGAAGGAGCCACGAACCCTTCAAGGGTTCACCCCAGTGACCTCACTGCCTTTTACCAGGCCCTACCTCCTGAAGATGCTACCTCCTAAAGATCCTACCTCCTAAAGATCCTACCTCCTGAAGATCCTACCTCCTAAAGATCCTACTTCCTGAAGATCCTACCCCCTAAAGATTCTGCCGCCTAAAGATCCTACCTCCTAAAGAGCCTACCTCCTAAAGATTCTACCATCTTCCAACAGCATTTCCAGTGGGGACCGTAATTTCAACACATGAACCTCTGGAGGACATTTAAGGCACAAACCATCATGACCCTATCTAGGAGCCAGAGCAATGACAATGAGTAACAGGGACCTAAATTTCTGACCTGCTGGAGCTCTCTTACCCAACTACCAGGAGACAGATCTTCTACAGTGCAATTTGGCAATAATTATCTAAAGGCCTAAACACATTTAGGCACTTTAATTCAATACTTTTACTTCTTATAGTTTATCCTGTTCGTTATATAGTATCTACAAAGGGAAAAGAAGATCGGAAAAGATGAAGTCCATGTTTTATTGCTTCTCAGCCTTTTGGCTATGATCAAGTGTAAAAATCATGTTTTGGAGCTGGAGGTGTGGCTCAGTGGTAGGGCTGTTCACAAGCATGCGTGAGGCCCTGGGGTTTGCTCCCTGACATTGCATTATAATAAAATTATGTTTTTGAAAAAGAACAACAGGAAAATGCCCACAATAAAATATTATGTCAATAAGGCTGGATATCAAATAGTATATAATATGAATTGTTTTTATTGCTTAGGTAGCTCACTGTTAGTAAATACTGATGAGATATATAATGAAATTTCATAGAGATGTATGGGATTATAGAGTCATAAAAATTGCTGTTTTCCAAAACTTGCATAATAAACATGTATAACTTTGCATGTATGTGTGTGTGTGTGTGTGTGTGTGTGTGTGTGTGAGTGTGTGTGTGTGGTGCTTGGGATCAAATGCAGGGCTCACACATGCTAGGCAAGAGCTTCAATAGGGGCGTAGATCACGCCCTACTCCGGTATATATAATTTTATATAACCGTGTTGAACGAGAGGAGAGTGGTTAGGGAACATGTTCTTTAAAGTCTTTGCCACCTTCAAAGGGCCAGCCGTAACACAGGGAAGACATTTCCCGTGCTCTGTCTTCCCGCTGTCACACTCTCCCTGGGAGGCTTGACCCTGCGTTCCCTACTCTCTCCCCAGCTTCCAGGCCCCATTGATTTCTTCCAGTGAAATCCATACTCACTGTCCTCACCCCTGTCCACACTGCTTCTGCCTCTTACCTGGTCTCTTGTTACCCTAACGGTCATACCTCCTCAGTCCTAGACATTTTGGGGTAGTTGTTTTGGTTGTTCATTTGTTTGTTTTTTTGAGACAGGATCCCATTATGTAGTCCAGAATAGGATTACAGGTGAATGCCACCACACCTAATCCTATCTCTTCCACTCTGTGTTCTAGTGCACACTGAATACAGAATGATCTTTTTTCAAAAAGAAATTTAAATGCCATTACTTTAATTAAACTCATCAATTCTCTGGCCATTAAAGAAATGCAAATTAAAACAATACTGAGGCTCCATCTTAGGCAGAATAACTGGCATCAAGAAGTCAAACAACAAATGCCAGCACGGCTGTAGGGAAAAAAATTCTTCTACATGGTTACTGGGAAGGTAAACTAGTACAAACACCTTGGAATTCAGTATTGATATTCCTAAAAAAAAAAAAAAAAATCCTAGACATTGCATTTGACCCAAATATTCCCCTTCTAGGCACCCTCCCCAGTTAAGGCACTGCATTACAGTGATCCATGCATATCCGAGTTCACAGCACCACAATTATGAAAGGGGCTTTATTCTTAAAGGATCAGAGGCTGGACAGTGTACAATGGCTGTCTGCACACCAGAGGGCCAGAGGAGCCAGTGGTCCTTGGCCCAAGAAGATGGAAGCCTCAGAACAGCAGGGATCAGGGATGTAGCCCCAGTCTGAGGCTGAAGAACTGGAAGCTCCCTGAAGAGTTGCTGGTGTGAGCTCACTATTAAAAGGCTGAAGAAGCTGGAGTCCACTGTCCACAGTGGTGGCAGTGATGGTGACAGGCCGTCTTCCTCCTCCTTCCCCCCTTCCATTCCATCCAGACTGAAGCTGACTGCATGATGTCAACCATAATGAGTGCAGGGTTCACCCTCACTTTGCCAGCGCACACACCAGCTCCCTCTGGAAACATCCCGCAGACACACCCAGAAGTGTGTCTCTCAATCCAGTCAAGTTGACAAGATTAACTGTCACAACCAATAAAGCAAATGGGTAAATTGTGAGCCCTCAAGCCCCAGTCCCTATTTAGGTCTCCCCACTAGTATGATTCTTTATTCTTTATTTAATAAGATTCTTTATTCTTATTTTCAGAGATAAGGTCTAAAGCAGTAATTCTCAAAATGTATTCTATATAAGAGATTACTCAAGAAAGCTGTTTTTGAAAAATGATATTTTGCTTCCACCATAAAAATTCCAATTATCCCTTGGAGTGGTGGCGCACGCCTGTAATCCCAGCACTCAGGAGGCTGACACCGGAGGACTGCTGAGAGTTCAAGGCCAGCCTGGGCTACAAAATGAGCTCAAGGCCAGCCTAAATTGCATAGCAAGACCCTGTCTCAAAAAGACAAATAAAAGAATCCCAATTTTCTGCAGGCCCTATAACCAAATTGTAGCTGATTAATGGATCATATTTTTCTCAGGTACCTACAAATTGCAATGTCAACCCCTTTCAAAGTGAAATTAGCATTCTGGTTAATAATTGAAAAGGGTTAATAGGTTCTTCTGTTCTTGGCAGCTTCTCTCTCCACCTTCCCTCCCAATGTTTTAAAATCCTGGTTCTTAGGACTTGTTAGAAGTGAGAAATAAGTCCATCCCACAGCTATCCTTCTCTGGGTGGTTTCCTTGACAACATGAAAGTTTTGAAATTACCACTTGTACATCTCTTTGGGCAAGGAACAGTCTTCTCCAGATGGTCTAACGCTACAGCACAGCAGATTTATCCTTTCAGTATTCATTCATTCATTTCCCCATCTACTCACCATATTTTCCAAGAACCACTCAGAGCAAGCTACTCTGTACTGCATGTAATTGCCTTTTATTAAATAAAGAAACGATGCATGCAAGCATTTAGGACAGTACATGGTCAATGTTTGGATTACCTATGACTATTTTATGCCGATCATTATAAAATACATCTTTTCCCAAATGTTAACATCTCCAGAATCAGGTTACAACTCAACATCAAAGGCATGCAGAATTAAAGAAATTCTGTTTATTGTTGTTCCACCGCACTTGACTAAGGTCATTGAACGGCTGGGGCTCCATCCTCATAGCACCAGGTACAGTGCCTGGGGTACAGCAGTGCTCAGCGGGCTGGGTAGAATGAATTTAAAAAGGGAGTAAGCTACACCACACACAGTCTGAAAGTACTCTCTCCTTTGATCTTCTAAGGCACTTGGTCACGCCTCTTTCTGGCCTTTCTCATATTCTAACTTCAGTATGGTGTTGCCCTACACCACTGAAACAAACACAGGGTGCCTGTCTTACTCATCTAAGGTTCCCCGTGTGCTACCCTGCATAGTGTCTTCCCCTTGTGAGCCTCAATCAAAGTAGTTTTAGCTCTAAAAATAGGCACAATGTCAGTTTCACCATGGTTCCTCATCAACTGGGCTCTGACCTGTGAGAAGGCAGCTATTAGGTCCTTATCTCTAGGTGCACAGTGCTTTGTATATAGTAGGCACTTACTACATACCGTTAGGCCAAAATGTCTTACTTTTCTCTCATTGCTGAGACAAAATACCCAACACCCAAAATGAAGGAAGGAAAGGTTTATTTAGATTACAGTTCATGGAGGTTTCAGTCCATACTTGGCTGGTTCTGAGACAGAGTGGCACATGGCAGAGGGCAAACTGTTCAGGGCAGCAGAGCACAGCAAAAACAACCAGCAAAAGGGAGGAATGGCTGCAAGCAGCCTCTTTCCTTCCCTTACATTGTAAACAGCCTACCCCCACCCAGGAGGCGTGTAGCTCTCACAGTCTCCATGCCCTCCTCTTCCACAGGCTCAGGATGTATACAAAGTAAGCACCCTGGCTTCCTGCTGAATCACTCGGTTAAACCTCCAGATTCCCCAAGTTGTATATATGTATGTATCAACCATAACACCAAAGATACCTTATAAAAATGAAAAGCTTATTTTAACTCTCTTAGTTCCAGAGCTTTCAGTCCATGGTAGCTTGGCACTATTGGCTGTGGCAAGGCAGAACACTGGGGCAAAAGGAGTTATCAGAAGAAGCTGCTTAACTCATGGCATCCAGGAAGGAAAAGGAAGTCAGGAAAAGACTAGGATTCCAATGCATGTGCTCTGTGACTAACTCCCTCCCACCTTTAAAAGGTTCTATCACTTCCCAGTGGCAGCATGGGATGGAAACCACACCTTCAACACAAGAGCCTTCTTTGGAGGTCACACAAGATCCAAACCAGTCAGACCTGCACGATAGACTTGTCCATTTGTACTTTTGTTTTTGTTGTTTTGTTTTTTGTCTTTTTGAGACAGGGTCTCACTATGCAGTTCAGGATGGACTTGAGCTCACTTTGAGGCCCAGGCTGGTCTCGAAATCACAACAAACCTCCTGCCTCAGCCTCCCGAGTGCTGGGATTATAGGCATGCACCACCACACCTGTCGAGATCAACAATTAAACTAGAGTTTCTAAGTAGTTTTACAGGAAAGAGGTGCATTTAATTATTTGAACTCAGCATTTTCAACCTTGTTTACCCCAGAAATTCTACCTGCTTCAACCCTCACTTTCTTTGTTAAAACCTATTAACATTCTGTAACCCAAGTTACACAAAAGCCTCCTACCGGGCCTAGTTTTTATGTCTAAGAAATAAGAAGCCTGATACTTATTCTTTGCTAAGTGTATTAATGCTTCAAAGATTCCCACTTCACAGTATTTGAGTAATTTACAAAAGGTAAGACAATTAGCGGTAGAAAGGAGATACAATGGGAAGGCCTGATTTCAGAATACATGCTAATCTTAACCATCACTCTTAATGTCAACTAGACACCTTGCCTGGAATTGGAACCTACCCTGTCACACAGTGTAATGTTGTTATATCTGCAGCACTCTGCTTTGACCTCACATTGTGGTCCTGCCCTCCTAGTCCCAGCAACTGTACTTCTGCCATCATTGTCCATGTCCATTTTCCTTGGTACCCAGATTTTTGGTATCAGTCTAGCCTGGAATCCCAACTGAGTAGCTGACCCTTGCAATGTACGACTTTGTGTGCCTCACACCCCGTCCTGGCAGGCCCGTTCCATGTTCTGTGCTCAGACATCACTGTGACTCCACCTAGGCTTTCTCAAGGAGCTGAACATTTAGCCAAAGAGGTAACATTCATGGCCAGGAAACAGTGTGTAAGTGTTAAAGAGATGGAGTGAAACCTTGAGATGCTTTGAGAAAAGCAAAATGAACTTGAGCTGGACCTTCAAGTGGAAAGGATTAATCTAGAAGACTCTGGAAGGAAGGCAGTTATGCAGGGACAGGGCTGAGCATGTGTTGGAGTTAGTGGAGGAAATCATCTAATTGGTTTTAATATGCCGCTGGCTAGGTACACAAAGCTTTCCCTCGCTGTGACATAACAAACACAATCACCTCCAGGATTAAATTGTGAGCAAAGGTTTCTTTTGGTCATAGTTTCAAGAGATTTCAGTCCATTGTTGGCTGGCCTTGTTGCCTCTGGGCCAATGGCACCAACATATGGCAGGGAGTGAGAGACAGGCAAAGAAAGCTGCTTACCACCTTATCATGGCCAGAAAGCAGATAAACAGGAAGAGGCAAGGTCCACTGTTCCTTCAAGACCACACCCCCTATGATCCAACTTCCTTCCACTAGGTCCCACCTTGTAAAGGTTCTACAACCTCCCAACAGCTGGAACAAAAAGCTCACCATCTGTGGGCTGCTGGGGATATTCTATAGCAGATGGGGAGGAAGATCTGCAGAGAAAGGCTGGGAGCTCCTAAGTGTCCTCCAAAGGCAGGGTACAAAACAATCTTTTTTCTTTTCTTTCCATGCTGGGGATCAAACCCAGGACTTTATACCTGGTAGACAAGCACACCGTACATAGCTACATTCCCAGCCCTAAAATTATGAATTAACCTAGCTCTATTAGTATACAGCTGAAGTCAAATATTGGCTCAGCCATCTATGTGAACTTAGAAAAATCACCACCTTTCTAAGCCTGTTTCCTCATCTGGAAAATGGTGAAAACATTGCTAAAATCTAATGATAAGGCACTGTGAGGACAAAAGAAAATTTAAAATGGGTTCAAAAGCTTAGCACACTCCCTGGCAAGAACATAACACACAGAGCTTTAAATCACGGCTTTACCTACCCATGCCACCTTTGTATGGGTTAAATGAAGCTGTATTTGTTCACAATAATGAGTGCTCAGCTGGCTTCTCAAGAAATCATAGACAACTTGACTAGAGATTGCTGGAGCTGTCCCTCCAGCATGCTGCCAACTGAAGCTCAAGTGTTCCCTGTTCTGATGTAACTTGTAGCTAAGACTGTCTCACCTGGACTAATAACTGGGGGCTTTTTGCAAAATTTGCGAAACTGCCCAGACGGTAGATGTCTGGTGATTAAGAAAATGTCATTTTCCATGGAAAATGCAGACTAGTGATGGTGAACCTTCTAGAGACCAAGGGTCCAAACTATAACCCAAAACCCACTTATTTATCACTAAGTGCCAACAGCACAATTAAATCTGAATAATGAGGTTTTAGGGTTTTTATTGTTGTTCTTTTTGTCTTTTTGAGACAAGGTCTTGCTATGCAGTTCAGGCTGGCCTTGAGCTCTCTTGTTAGCCCAAGTTGGCCTTGAACTCACAATGATCCTCCTGCCTCAGCCTCCCAAGTACCAGGATTACAGTGTGCGCCACCAGGCCCAGCAAGGTTTTAGTTTAAAAAGCCCCATTATCTGATGCTCAGCTGCTGGGGTGACTTGGCTCACATGCTGACAGGGAGCGCTCTACCTGCCTGTGGCAGCACACAGGCCATAGGTTTGCCACCACTGATGTAAACCACCCGTGCCCAATGTGTAAGGTCTGCAGTCCTCCTTTTTGCTCACAGAAATGAAAATGTGCTTCAGCCCACTTTTAAAATCATTCAAGGTAAACCCCAACATGCTTCCTTCTCAAATCTTCTGGATGAAACTAGTTAACTCTGAAGGGAACAGAAGTCAGCAAGCCAACAGGGAGTCTGAGAAACTGCAAAGACGGACAGCAATCACATCTGCTCTGCCTTGGAATCCGAGTCCTGGGCCAGGCTGCAAGCTCTTCTCAGGCCACCTGTCCCCGGTTCACTTTTCCCACCTCAATGCCAGAGGCTCCTCAAGGCCATGACTCTCAACCAAGGAGAGAAAAATGGACATATTTATTTAAAGAAGTCGCTTAAGAACTTGAAGGGTGCCGAGCATGCTGGCACATGCCTACAATCCCAGTACTTGGGGAAGGCTGAGGCAAGCGGATTGCACAAGTGTGAGTCCAGCCTAGGCTGCACAGTGAGTTCAAGGCCAGCCTGAATCACATAGCAAGACCTATCTCAAAGCAACAACAAAAGGAACTCAAAGGCAGGCCTGTAGCCTCCTCTGCGAACGAGTACTAAACCTTTAATTTTATAGATTAAAACCCTGAATTCAAAGGTGGGAGTTCTTCTGAACGTTAAGAATAAGCAGGGCCAGGACTGAACTCAGACCACCTGACACTAGGCCCTGCCCTTTCTGCCACCTCAGTCTTTCGTGACAAATCCTGACAAGTCTTCATGCGGAATCTTCTCCCTCTCTCTCGCTCACAATCAGACCTGGTCATTGTTTCTGGTGACTCTTCTGCCAGGCTGGCTCTGACATATTAGCAAGGGGCCTCCTGGATACACACACACAAGATCATGCAGGAGCAGTCTGGAGACAGGCTGGTTACACTGGCCACTTTGAAAGGGCAGGCAGCTAACCTTTGCTTGATCAAATCTGCCTTTCTAAAGACCCATACTATTTCCACAGCGTTGTGCTCATTTGAGAAGCTGCTAACAAGTGTGTTGTATCCACAGGCCATCCTGATAATGAGCTGTCGGCAGCTCGGCAGCTCAGAAAAAAGGGAACCAACTGAGGAGCCCATGTGCAGCTGTGCAGCTCACTGAGTTCTTACGGTCAGAGTCCTCCCAAATCGGCTAGTTTCCCTTCGGAAAGCCGCATCCACACTTTTAGGACATTGATACTAACGGTCCTCGGGAATGAAATTTGAGGGTACTTAAACACACACTGTGAAGTTAAATTCTATTTTGATACCATGGAATCAAACCTTCAGGTAAGAATATCTCAGACATGGTATTCTCTGGTAATGAATTAAAGTGGTTTTACACTAATTTTACCTAATTTTAAGTAAGTGGCGTGCTTCATACCTAAAGTAACAACTCATCATGCCCTGGGCACCAAACTTTACCCAGAAAGAATGTATTAGTTATACATGTGTAACAAATTATTCTAAAACACAGTGATTTAAACAACAAACATTTATTTACTTTCTCACTTTCTGTGGGTCAGGCTTCAGCTGGTGTTGACTTAAACATTTATTTTCTCATTTTCCATGGATCTGACTCAGGGTTGCTCATGAAGTGGTGGTCAAATGTTGGCTGGAATTTTAGTCATCTAAAGTAGCCCTGGGATTGGAGGATCTGCTTCCAAGATGGTTTCCCCATATCACTTTTGATTGGAGGACTCTTTATCCCTAGGACTTCTCCAGAGCTACTTAATGGCCCTACAATACAACAGGTAGCTTTTTCCAGAGTGAATGACCCTAGACAGAGCAAGGAAGAAGCAATGTCTTTTATGATTGTGTCTTGGAAGTGACACCATTACCTCCACATTCATCTGTTGGAAGGAGTCTCCCCACATTCAAAGGGAGTGGAATAAAGCCCCTAAATATACTGAGCAGAATAAAAGATAAGATGAAATAGATGTTTTACAAACAGGAACGGGACCAAGTGATGAAAGGAGGGAGAAAACACGGGAAGGAGGATGGCAAAAAAAACAAGATGTGTTATGTTCAGGTACCAACTCCCCACAAGGATGGTGTAGTTTGGGGTTTTGCAAGGGGAACAATACAATACAGGACACATACTTTTATAAGCTTATTTATAATAGTCACCCAAAGAATCATATACCGAGAAAGTATAAGAAATCTGTGCACACACTAAAGACCAAAGAATCTAGCTGAGGGCCTGGATCCCACAGCAATATCCGGATGAGTCTACCAGGCTGAGGTTTCTGAACTAGAGCCAGGAAACAATGCTCAAAGTAATAACCAGAGCTCCCCCCAAAAGTACCACAGCCATCCTCAGCAACAGTGAGGTTCCGAGCTCCTCCAATGGTGAGGAAAGCCAAGTTCCCATCAGGAAAGCCAACGTGACAAGCTTCTCCAGGAGACTGAACAGTGCATCATCTTTCCCTCTGGAGCCAGGAAGTGATGCTCAAAGTGAGGACCAGAGCTCCCCCAAAGTGAACCATAACCACTTTCAGGGATGAGGTCCTGAGCTCCTCCGATGAAAGTAGCCAAGTTCATCAGGAAAGCCAGCATGAGAAGGTCCTCCAGCAGAGCAGCCCAAGACAACCAGCAGCTCCCTAACTGCTTCCCAACAGCTTCTCGATATCTCCCAACAGCCTAACAGCCGGTAAACTTCTTCCTCGCCAGTTCTGTCTCTACGCTGCTGACAATGATCCCCAGGTGGGCTTCCCATGCCCAGCACCACACTGATTCAGTTAAGCTGGGTGTTACAAGTGGACCAACAGATGTCAATCCACCACAGAATGTAATCACTGCATACTGCAAAATGCACCAGTAAAAAGTAAAGCAGCATATCAAAGAATTTGTGCAGATTTTAAAATCACCACAGATAACAAAATATTATTTCCTCATCTGTTAATAACAACTTACCAGGTCCTGCTGCACCATTATTTTCAAATTAATGCTTTTTAAACCAACAAGATTTAACTGCCAAGTATCAAAGCAGAAAGTTAAAATATAAGAATTTCTGGAAGGGTATGTCCACTTATGCTAAGTTTTTTGAAACTAAACTTCACATTAACCACAAATCCTCTGTTGCCCTCTCAAAAGATGTTCAAAACATTTCACTTAGGCAAGAGAAGCTAATGGAAGTTTATGAATGAATAAAATAATAGTCTCATATAAAATATCTTTCTTCCAAGTGTCTAATATGCATTGCCATCCTAGCAGGATGCCAATTCATAATAACACATTTTTATTCCATTTCTACTTAAGGGATATAGAACCAGTATAAAAACTGTACTGCAGGTCTTCAATACTATCCACAAGGTAGTTATTTCCACCTAGTGGATGAAAATGGTACTAAAGTATTTGAAATGGCAAGCCTTCAAAGGTGCTTCGTGAGTTACACACTTATGTAACTTCCTAAAATCACATTTCACACTTAATATTTGGGTCTCTTCTTTCCCTAAAGAAATTCTTCTATAAACAATCTTTGTTTTAAAAATACAATTTTGGGCCAGGGATATAGCTCAGCAGCACAGTGCCTGCCTGGCAAGAGCAAGGTCCTGAGTTTGATTCCGGCACCCCCCTGCCAAAAAAATTTCCTACATTGCCACCTCTGGAATTTTATAGCCTAGGCCAACAACAGAGAATATAGCCAAGAACCACGAAATAATTCAGAAGGTCTCCTAAGAGCCAAGAGATGTCACAGTGTCCACACGATGAAGCCCTACTAGATGGACAACTAGTGGAGAATACTTGGGTGACTGGCACATGAAGCTCAGTGAAGACTTGTTCAAGGAACCAATAAAGCTTAGGCATTTTTTCTCCAGAAGACAGTCCTCCCAGAATCTACTTCCACTTTCCTACTATATACATGGCATCTAGAGACTTTATAATCTGAATATTAATCTTAGAACAGGTCAGAAGGGGCAAGAACTGACTTAACAAAGTTCACTTTTGTTAGGCTGTTAAGACTGACAAGTGACAACAAGTGGGAAGAGTGTAGAAAAGAGATTTAAAACAAATCACCTCATTTTGGGGGCTAGTCAGTTTGGGAACAAACGACAAAGTCCAACTTCAGTTTATGATAGTAACTGGGTTTAAATGTCAAGAAATGGTAATTCTTTTTTCCCCCCAGTGGCAAGGATTAAATCCAGGGCCTAATATAAAGAGGGCAAGTGTTCTACAACTAAGCTATATACACGAAAAGCTGGAAAGAGTTCTGATAAGGCTTTCTTAAAAGTTTTGTTTGAGCTGGACATGGCAGCGCATGCCTATAATCTCACCACTCAGGAGGCTGAGGCAGGAGGATCACCATGAGTTGGAGGCCAGCCTAGGCTACTTAAGCAAGTTCAAGGCCAACCTGAACTATAAAGCAAGACCCTGTCTCCAAAAAGAAGAAAATTAAGATTTTTTCTTAATGATGAGCTCTTCATCATTTGGAAAACACAACTACTCAAAGAAATGCATTTCCTGAGGGTTCCAAACAATTAGAGCTTGACAGACTATTTTAAGTAGATATTAACTTTAAAAATACTTTTACTACTATCACGTTAAACAGAAATAACATCTTTGTTAAGAAAATTCCTATTTGCAGAAAAATAAAACAATAGGAAAGTATAAATCTTCCTCCTACTTTCTGGCCATGCCTGGGGCCCGACAAGCAAAGTCATAGAATGACTAACGCATACGTACTTACACACACACATGCGCGCGCGCGCGCACACACACACACACACACACACACACACACACCTTGCTCCTTAGCAATAAACAGTTAAGTTTCATATGCATGCTTCAAAAATAAACATTAATGCATATATGCTCATGTCCTTTTGGGAATATAGAGAAAAAAAGGAATTAAGATGTATCATGTGCTTGTATAAACTCTATACTAGAAATGTAAATATTATGTATTACAAACACATCTAAAGAAAGAAAATGATCTTAAAAGAAATTTTAAAAAACATTATGTACTACCTTTCATTTTGTGTTAAAAATAAAAAACAATAAAGCTATCAAATTTACCAGTGTTAAGGTTATCAGTGATTTTTCCTAACAGAAATTTTTCTCCTTTAAAATCTGGGTTTTTCACTTTGTCCTTCAAAAGGCCTGATTTTACATAATTTAATTCTATTCAAAATGTAAGCAAATATCTATTATGAGCAAAATACTATGCTCTATCCAGAGTAAGACACAGCCCCTACTCACGAAGAGCCTGGTGCTTGTAAGACAGAGGGAAGGTAGTCAAGCAGGAGAAGGCCTGCGAGGGCAGAAGGAAGTAAATGCCATGATACACTGCCTAATACCAGAGGCTGGGGCCAAGCCCAGGCTACACGGAAACGACAGCAGATAGCATGCACTACTAAATTGAGAAAACAGCCTTAGAACTCACTCTTGTTTGCGTCCAGCTTCCTTACTCCTTCCGGTACATCACCTTCTTCTTCCCACCCATTCTAAGCTGTCTGAACTTGATTTGTTTCCAAATAATTTTAAACCTTAACAGGACAGCAAACTTGGATTCGGATGACGGTGCTATGGCTCTGGAATTACAAAGGAAAGCCGAACAATAAACAGCATGTTAATCACTGTACAGAGAGCTTTACATATGACTTTGCCTCTGTAATTCTTTAAAATGTTTTCTTCTTTCGTAGCGTAGGGTGGGGTGTTTAAAACCATGGTGGTCTCGGGGCTGGGGATATAGCTCAGTGGAATAAGCGCTTGCCTAGCAAGCGCAGGGTCCTGAGTTCGATCCCCAGTACCGCGCAAAAAATAAATAAATAAATAAATAAATAAAACCATGGTGGTCTCACTCAGATTGCAAAGGTGAAAAATTAGAACGATTTAGAATTCTGGTATTTTTCTAAAAGAAACAACCATACACGCTCTACCAAAGTCCAACACCACACAGTAGCTCAGGAAAGATACATAATCTTCTGTTTCTCTTCAAGACAGACACCAGTGTGACAATTTTGGTTTAAGAATTTTACAGCAGTCATTATAAAAAGTCTATGTTTTCAGCCCGATCACTTAGAACCTACCAATTTGTGCCTGCTCTCATCTCTATGGCTGTGGTCCTCCCACAGAAATAACAAAAGACCAGAAGGAGAAAAAGGTGCAAAATGTTAGGATGAGCAACGTTTTCCCATCAAGGCAGGCATTTATATATAGTAACGTATTTGTAGGTTTTCAGGAAAATACTTTCTCTGCTTCTAGGCTGAATCTGCAAAAAAGGCACCTAAATCACTAAATAGCAGCAGCCTTATGAAAATAAAAACAATGTGAACCTGAAATGGTTATTGAGATGTAATATTATTCTAATTTGAAAAACCTGCTAGTACATAGCTTATAAATTGTTTCTTACCCTGAAATGTACCTTCAGATATAAAAACTACTCATTTTTCTTTTTTCTGAGACAGGGTCTCACTAAGTTGCCCATTCTGGCCCCAAACTAGTGATCCTCCTGCTTCAGCCTCCCAACTAGCTGGTGTTACATACAGGTGTGTGTGTGCCACCATGTCTGGCACAAAGCTACCCATTTGTCATGAAAACTATAGACTACATTACCCTGAATAAAACATTTATTGTGATTTTTTCCCCTGTGACATAATATTCAGTTTCCCTAGCTCTCCAAATGACACGGTTGCAGAACCTCTTTCCGCTGGTTTTGCCTGAAAATAATAAAGAGTAAAGATATTAGAAACAGACTAACCCCTTAACCTTGTCATATATTAAAAAAAAAAAACCCTAAGTTAACAAACAATGCAACAGAAACATGAATTCTCTAAGAAAAGTGATGCCTTAACAACATTACCTGAGAATCATGGTATTTCCATCCTATCATGTGATAGATTTGGTACGTGGCAGGTACTGAACCATCCGAATTTCCGTACATTTCTATAAGGACAAATAATGGTTACAGTCTGAAAAAAATTGCCCAATAACAAATCACCTCCTCCGAAGAAAACCGGGCTCTAGGGTAATTGCAGGACTCTGAGAACGCTCAATGCGGAGGGGCTGACAGTACAGACAAAAAGGGTGTCTGCGAAGACTCGGCGCTACCGGGCCTGCGTTTGGAGAGGAAGGACAGGAAGTCTGGCTGCATCTTCACAGGAACAGAAAAGGCACTGGCAGTGTTGACGGAATCAACACGGCAAGGCTCCAGCTTCCCAGGAAGGCACAGGCGGAGCGTGGTCAGCCCCCTCACCTCTGTAAACTGCCGCAGCCGCCAGCATCGTGTCTCGGTGCAACAGGGCTTTTCTATTCCAGGAACAGTTACTCTCTCCCATACCTAAAAATGTATTACAGGGAGCTTAAGAAAATATAGTCAACACCCCGAGTAGCTCAAAATCACAGACTTTACACATCTCTTCCAACAGTGTTATCTATCCTCAGTCTCTGACAGTCACGTAAAACAACCCAAATCTCATTTCACTTTCAGATTACAGCTAGGCTTCTCAGTACTTCTGAAGCAAAACTGCTTGAAAGCTCTTGAATATTAAGACAGGTGAAGAAGTCAAAGCTCAGGAGGGAAGCCCTACAATGCTTTCTGTGCCAGCAGTAGTCTAAAGTAAGCCAGCGGGGCAAAAGGACAGAGACTGACCCCCAGGTGAGTTATTAAGTATTGATGAGCACTTTTCTAAGTAAGATACATCTTATGTCCCTTTTAGCTCTGTTCTTTGAAAGAGGAAGGAACAAATGGCACAAAGCCTCACTCCTTTAAAGCCAAGAATGGGACAGTGAAACTCCGAAGAGATGGCTATGAGACTCACTAGACAGTAAAGCTATGTGTTTTCAGATTTTACAGCTCCAAGAGTAAGTAAAAATTATGTACATCTTTAGGGTGTTTCCAGCACAATTTACTTCAGACTTCTTTAAAGTTGATGATTAAAAGCTAACATGTTTTACTATTTTTATGAAAAATTAATGTTATATACTTATAATTTTATTTTTCTTTTTGCACATACTTAAAATTACTTCGAAAGGGATTTTAAACCAATCTGTTAAAAAAATAATTTCAAAAATAAAAGCCCTGTACATTTATTCTTTTATTAAACTTCACATAGTTGTGAACTTAATTTTGTTTTTCTATTTTCACAGACTAAGAAACAAATCTCTCAGTATCAGTATTCAGTATTATTTAAAAATAATCTATCACACTTCAATAGTTCTATTAAAAACAATAAAAAATTAGCTGTAACACCTAACCTTTTCTTCTCTAATCTCAAAAGTTCAAATTATTCTTTAAAATAATGACTGTGATTCTAAATTTAATGTCCTACATCCTATAAATTTAACAGCCCCAATTCATGAAGAATAAACTAGTAGATTAATCATCATGAAAGAGAAGCTTTTTCTTATTGTCATAAAACAGCTGGTTTATTTTAGAGCAATCACTCTAGGCCAGTGATAACAAACCTTTTAGAGCTTTCAATGATATAAACAGCCCACTGTGGTATGCACGCCATAGGTTTGCCACCACTGCTCTAGGCTTTCAAGACAGCCAGACTAGGGATTTAGCACAAAGATGGCAGAACGGTAAGCAGAAGATAAAGAGCCTCTCTGAGAGTAGCCATTCAGATGTTAGACTATAATAACTTGAAGAAGAAGGAGTAAAGTGGGTCCCCTAGACCCAGGAAGGATCTGAAGCACAAACTGAAGCCCATGTAGAGAGTGAAAAGAGAAAACTCAATGAAGAAGAAGGAAGTAGGGGGCGGCACCTGCTCCCTGAGACATGACTCACTGCATGAGAGAAGTGATTCAAACCTTCGGACACATGGTGACTGCTGGCAACCCCAAAGACCTCCACAAAGAGATGCAGCAGTGTAGGGGAGCAGCAGACGTGGACTGCACTAGCTGGCAGTGAGTGCTGAGGGCCCACTAATCCTGCATGAAAGGGCAATTGGCTGCAAGCCATCTTAGAGAGGAGCTGGCTGAGCTAAGAACTCAGACAGGCTGCAGGCTACATCTAGTGGCTCCCAGCTGGGCTCAGGCCCGTGAAAGGTGCTCTGATGGCTGCAGGCTGAATGAAACTAGTCTCAGCCAGAAGGTGCAGGCTCACTGAAATTATCCACTACCCCACCAAAAAGCTACTGCTGACGTGCATAGACATATTGGCACAGATCAAGACTCTCTCCATACGCTGTCCACCAGTGATAGCAGAGACATAACTGGAAGGACTTTTTTTTTCCCTCTCATGTGTTCTTTGTTGTTGTAGTTTTGTTTTATTTTTTGTTTGTTTTTGTTTTTTCTCCTTCATTGTTGGTCTTGATTTTATATGAGTGTGAACGTGGTTTCTAGCCTCTGTGGTTGTGGTTGTGTTTTTTTTATCTCTTCCTTTTCTCTGTCCCTCCAGTCTTCTGCACCAGTTTTCCAAAGTTAAGGTGACCCCATTTATCCCCCAGCCTTACTTCTAATCTCTCTTCTTCCACTTCTCTATTTTCTCCCTAACCTATTTTAAATTTTAATCCCTGAGGGCAAAATTGACATATTAAGGACTTGTTTACTGCATATAATTTTCTGGTTTGTTTTAGACTTTGTTACATAACCAGAAATCTAGTTCATATGGTTAAAGGTGGCAAATTAATGGTTAGCTCAGTTTGACATTTTCTAGGCTGTGTTTGATCCTATTGTCATTGCTGATGGTACAACCATAGCCAATACAGACATAATTGTTCTAAACAGCTGTTTTTCCAAGACTAAGACTGAGTAAGCGTCACAGAAAATACTTCTCATCTCAACTTCTCATCTAAAAAAAAATTGAAGAGGTAGGATCTTGCAACAGACTCAAAACCCAAAACCCAGCTACACCTAGAAGACACCTCAGTGAAGTAGTCATTTCCTAAGTTCTAACTACTAGCAGTAAAGCAACCCACGATAGGCAATTTACAAGCATCACCCCAGGAATATAACTAAAAAAGAAAATGAAAGGACAATTAAACAAGATGCAACTCCAGCAATCCAGTTCACCAAAGGCAAACCCAGGGGGCAATGAGGTGTGACAACCCAAAAGCCACCCACCAGGCTTCTCTGCAGTGATTTGTTGTTACAAAAAGTAACTGAATGAGGTTGTTTAAAAAAAAATCAGAAATAATTTCTCAGATAACTGCACAGATGGTGACCACAATGAAAATCATGCTTAATGACACTAGAGCAGATACAGACAAAAAAGTAGAGGAGCTTAAGAAAATTATGGAAGCCATGAATTCTTGGCACAGCAAAGAAATGGAATCCATAAGGCAGATTCAAGCAGATATTAATTAATAAGAATAAAAATTCCACTGAAAGTATCCGCAGCAGATTAAGCCAATGTGAGGACAGGCTCTCAGATATAGGAGACAGGCTTGTGGTTAGTGGTCATGAAAAGAAAGATTTCTTAAAAATAACAAGGGACCATGAGAAATCAATACAGCAGCTGCTAGATGAGGCAAAGAAGAATAAGACTAATTACAGTCATTGGAAAAGCAGGAGATAGCACAAATGATATAAAAAAAAAAAAAAACAGTTCACAGATGTCCTGGAAAAAAACTTCCCAGGTAGAAAAAAAGAATTTCACATACAGACAAGGAAAGTATATAGAACTCCAATCAGCCACAATTTAAAAACAAACAAACAAAAACAACAACAAAAAAAAAACCTCTAAAGCCAGGCACATCACAGAAATTCAACACAAGAATAGAATCTTGAAAACTAATAGGAAAAAGAAATATATCACCTATAAAGGAAAGCCCATCAGAATCACAGCTGACTTCTCAACACAAACCCTCAAGTCAAGGAAAGCTTGAAGTATTTCACGTTCTAAAGGAAAACAACCTTCAACCCAGATTGATATACCCCACAAAACCATCTTTCAAAACTGATGGAAAAATAAGATACTTCCACAATGCAGAACATCTAAGGAAATTTATGACCACCTAACTAGCACTCCAAAATGTTTTGAAGGATATTCTAGAAAGAGATAATAAGGACTAAAAACTCCACGAAACCCAACAGAAGGAATCCACCAGGCAAGGCAAACAAACATAGGGAGAGAAAAAGGAGGAGGGCAACAAAAGGAAAATAACATACAAGGATAAGTTAATAGATCATCAGTTATAACCATCAATGTCAATGGTCTCAAGTCACCAATCAAAAGAAACAAGACTAAAGAATGGATCAAGAAGCAAAATCCAACAATATGCTGCATAGGAGAAACACATTTAATTAAAAAAAATCTACAGACTGAAAGTCAAAGGATGGAAAACAATACTCCATGCAACATGAACCAAAAAAGCAGGTGTAGCTATTCTATTTGTAGACCAAGTGAATTTCAAGGCAAGATTGATTAAGAGAGGTGAAAAAGGTTACTATATCCTTGTTGTAAAGGGAACAATCCAAGAGAAAGAGATAACCATCACAAATATATATGCAACAAATACCAGTGCACCCAACTATATAAAACAAATATTGATGGGCATGAAAAAAATCAAATAAGCACCAATGTAATTGTAATGGGAGATCTCAATACCCCATAGTTACAAAAAGACAGATCAAGTAGACAAAAAATCAACAATGAAATATTAGAACTGAACCAAAGTTTTGAACAAACGGATTTAGTAGATGTCTACAGAGTATTCCACCCCACAACATCAGAATACATTCTTCTCAGCTATACGTGTGATGTTCTCCAAAACAGATCACATATTCACAGAATATGCTTAAATTCAAATGAACTGAAATTATCCCATGCATATTAGCAAACTATGGTACAATGAAACTAGAAATCAATAGCAAAATAAACCACAAGACCTTCATAAACACATGGATATTAAATAGCACCCTCCTGGACAACCGATGGATCACAGATGTAATTAAAGAATAAATAACAGTTTCTACAATTAAATGATAATGACAATACAACATATCAGAACTTATAAGACGCAATGAAAGCAGTCCTATGAGAGAAATTTATAGCAATGAGTACCCATGTCAGGAAAACAGCAAACACTAATAGACAACTTAATGGTGAACCTCACATTTCTAGAAAAACAAAGCAGTCTAAGCCAAAAGTTCATACAAGGGAGGAAATTATAAATATTAGAGCAGAAATTAATGCACTGGAAACCAAAAAACAGTATAAAGAATAAATCAAAGAGCTGGTTCTTTGAAAAATTAAAATCAACAAACTCTTATCCAACCTTATCAAAACAAAGCAAAGCAAAGACTCAAATACACACATTTAGGAATGAAAAGGCTAAAATCACAATGGGCCCTACAGAAATCCAGATGATCATCTATACTTACTTTGAAAACTTACATTCTAATCAGATGGAAAATCTTAAGATTGTCCAGAAGAAATTGACAGATTCCTACATACATATGAATTACCAAAGCTGAATCAAGAAATAAAAATCCCAAATAAACCAGTATCAATCAATGAAATCCAAGATGTAATTAAAAACCTACCAACAAAGAAAAGCCCAGGCCCTGACTGATTCACTGCTGAATTCTGCAAGAAATTTAAAAACAACACCACAATATCTTAAGCTCTTTAATGAAACTGAAAGGGAAGCAATACTCCCAAATTCATTCCTGGAAGCAAGCATTACCCTGCTACCAAAACCAGAAAAGGACCCAACTAAGAAAGAGAATTACAGGGCAATCTCCCTAATGAACACAGATGCAAAAATCCTCCGTAAGACATTGGTAAACAAAATGCAGCAAATCATCAAGGAGACTAGACACACTATGGCCAAGTTAGACTCATCCTAAGGATGCAGGGATGGTTCAACATATATAAATCAATAAACGTAATACAACAGATTAACATAGCCAAGGACAAAATCATACAATCATCTCAATAGATACAGAAAAGGATTTTTGCAAAGTCTAGCACCTATTCATGATAAAAACCATACAGAAAATTGAAATAGATGGTCTTTATCTCAACCTTATAAAAGCCATCTATGACAAACCAACAGTCAACATCTTATCAAATGGACAAAAACCAAAAGCTTTTACTCTAAAATCAGTAACAAGACAACAATGTCCACTGTCTCCACTCGTACTCAATATAGCTCCTGAGTAATTAGACAAGAGAAAGAAATAAAAAGAGTAAGGACAGGAAAGGAAGAAGTTACATTATCATTATTTGCAGATGACATACTCTACACAGAAGACCCCAAGAACCTCCATTTAAAAACTGGTAGGTTTAATAAGAAAATTCAGTAACATAGCTGGATGAATACAAAGTTAACACTCAAAAATCAATAGCATTCCTACACACAACAAACTCACTGAGAGAGAAATTAGGAAAACCATCCCTTTCATAATAGCATCCAAAAAGTGGAATCAATCTAATGAAGGACGTAAAAGGCCTCTACATTGAAAACTACAGTACTCTGAAAAAGGAGATTGAAGTGGATATCAGAAGATGGAAAGATATCCCTTGTTCTTGGTTAAGAAACGATATAGTGAAAATGGCCATACTTCTAAAACTGTTATACAGATTTAATGCAATTCCAATCAAAATTTCAAAAGCGTATCTCACAGAAATAGAGAAAACAATTCTAAAATATATTTGGAACCAGAAGAGACCTAGAATAGCAAAGGCAATTGTGGGCGACAAAGACAAGGCAGGAGGCACCACAATCCCTGACTTGAAATTATACTATCAAGCTACTGTGATAACAATAGCACGATACTGGCAAAAAAAAACCCACACACCTCAAGATCAATAGAACAGATTAGAAAATGCAGGAACAACTCCAGTTATACTCTACCTTATCTTTGACAAAGTTGGCAAACATTCAATTGACTAGAAGAAAGATAGCGTCTTTAATAAATGGTGCTGGAAAAACTAGCTCCACACATGCTGAAGATTAAAATTGGACCCATATCTTTCACCATGCACTAAAGTAAAACTGGACCAGAGATCTATATATTAAAACAGAAACATTAAAGCTGTTGGAAGATGTAACAGGTAAACTCTTAAAGATATCAGTATAGGCAGACTTCATGAATAAAACCTTGATCACACAGGAACTGTCACAATCAATCAACAACTGGGATCTCATCTTGTTAAAAAGCTTTTGCACAGAAAGGGAAAGCATCCACAGAGTGAAAAGATAACCCACAATATGAGAAAAAATGTTTGCCAGCTGTACCTCAGACAAAGGATGACTACTGAAAACATAAGGAACCCCAAAATACAGACCTCCCAAATTTAAAGACCCGATCCAAAAATAGGCATCTGAGATGAAAACATAACTCTCATAAAGACAAACAGCAAATCAATATATGAAAAAACGTTCAGCATCACTGTCATTCAACAAATGCAGATTAAAACAACACTGAATTCCATCGCAGCCCAGAAAGAATGGCTATCATCAAGAAATCAATCAATAACAAATGCTGGAGGGGCTATGGCGAAAAAGGTACCCTTCTCCACTATTGGTGGGAGTATAAATTGGTGCAACCACTCTGTGGAAATTAGTGTGGCGATCCCTAAAAAAGTAGGATTGGAAGTCCCATTTGACCCAGCTATTCCCCTTGTGGGTATCTTCCCAGAAGAATTAAAAACATTGTATCACAGTGATATATATGCGCCCATGTTTATAGCAGCACAATTTGTATTAGGCAGATCTTGGAAACAACCCAAATGCCCATCAACCGAGGAATAGACAAAAAAGATGTGGTCTTTTCATACATGGAGTACTGCTCAGCCATAAAGAAGGACAAACTAGTCACTGGGGATGGTGGCACACACATGCAATGCCAGCACTCAGGAGGTTGAAGCAGGAAGATCACTGCAAGTTTGAGATAAGCCTGGGCTACAAAGTGAGCTAAAGGCCAGCCTGAACTACACAGGGAGACCCTATCTGAAAAAGACACATACACAAAAAAAGGATAAACTTGGAACTTTTACAGATAAACAGAGATTCAAGACCATACTCATAAATGAAATCAACCAGATGCACATGTGTAAGCCTCATGTTCTTTCTCCAGTGTGAGCAAGTGAAAGAGTAAGATATAAAATGTACAATAGATATTGTAAAATTGGAAGAAACTTCAAAAGGAAGAGAAACTGGGATGGAGGAATGGAGAAAAGGAAGGGAAAATCTTAACAACTATCTTTTACATATGAGACAGTTAAAACAGTTATACCACTAATATAATACTATATATATATAAAAGATAGTTAAGACAGTTACACTACTAATTTCTCTTAGACCACTGAAAAGAAAGGTTTGTGCTAATATTGTCTGGATATTTTGTACTCTGAGTAATTTAACTATAATACACAATGTACTAACCATTGTTAACCTCCTATTATCTTGTCTCTTTAAAGTACAAAAAAAAAAAGATAACCAGACGAGATGAACTTCATAAGCTTCTGATGCTATTTAAGACCCACTGCCTAATCAAATTTAAAAACACTCGTTTGCACAGTGACTATCAACTGCATAGAGACCAAACGCAAAGAGCGACTCACGCTAGAAGAGTCTACTATTGATGAAGGACATGGTGCTTTTGTTTCTGCTCAACTTCACACTGCCCTGGGCTTACTCACATATTAAATATGGATAACACTAGTGGAAATCAGATTTAATGTTAATGAAAATAAATACCTGATGTACTAGACATTCTAAAATCCCTTCTAACTAACTGGTACTAGATATACTAGTGAAGATTACTTGGCATAGGCTCTCTCTGCAGTTCTGACCAAGGTCAGCCCCAGAGAAGTTCAAGAGCTCTGCTGGACAGCACCGGCAGTAACTGTTGCTTTCGAGGCCTGCTCTTTTTGCCCGCTCTTTTGCCCAGCAGCAGCCCACTGCCATCTGAACCTCCTCTCACGGCAGCACCATGCAGTGTTGAAAAGAACTGAACTTTTGGATCACGATCTTATGTCACCTGGCACAAAGCGGCTCAGCCTCAATTAAGCTCAATTTTATCATCTTTAAAATGGAATAATACTTTACTGTGAAGGTGAAGTTGTTCTGAAGACCACTTAGGAAAAAGATGACTTTGGATTCGTTCGGGGCTTGAGGATAAGAGAAGAACAGCAGGCAACTGTTTTAGACTCTCACAGTGTTTAAAGGTTAAATTCAATTGCTTATTAAAAAACAACAAAATCTTAATGTGGTTTGCTAGGGACAATACTGAGTATCACCTAAAAAAAACTGAACTTAGCTTAAAACCATTGTGGAAGCCTTGAAAATTTCTCATGCAATCATCAGCTGACAAGCAACTTTTTTGTAAAATTAGGTGAACATTCTGGACTTTTTCTGTGAATTAAAAATAATGGCAGCTTAAATGACATATACCACAACCACTAAGGAGAGAGTGACCCAAAGAAAAATACCACCTGGAAGAAAAAATACCACCATTTTCCAGTAGGGAAAGCAGCACACCTGGAAGACTCCCAAGTTTTCGGTCCCCCAAGACCACTCTCTCGACACCACTCCTCCACATGCGTCTGGCTTTTTCCGCAGCACAGTGGTTGACGTACGAGAATGTGAACCAGGCCACCTATACTACTTACTGACTACACCATTTTGGGTAAGTTTCTTCTTTCTGTAGCTTGGTTTCCTCATACATAACAGGACAAATTAACCACACCACCTCTGGACTAACCTTCTGAATTACAAATAACGCTGAGAATGAGCTTTCTAATATACTAATGTGACTCTTCCTCCCCCATGAAAACTTCACCTCTGATTCTCCATCATTTCTCCTCTCTCCCTATGCTACGTCCTGAGATACTGTACAGTTCTTACATCAGACAGTGAAGGACAAGCATATACTATACTCTGAGGCCTCCATGATTTTATACAGGCCGTGTCTTCTGTGCAGAATACAAAGCCCAGCTCTGTAAAACCTGTTCCCACCCTCTTCATTCTCCTGGCAAACTCATTTTAGCTTAGGTGCTGCTGTTTCTACAAAGTTCCCTAACACCCTAAGCAGATTTGGGGGCTTGCTCTCTTGCATTTCTGTTACTTTCCATTTGAAGGCTTATCTGTCTATATCTGTGGGTCTCCTCCTCCTAGGATATTAGCACCTCAAAATTAAGAACTATGTATTTTCACCATTGGCTCCGTGCTTGGCACATGATAGATGCTCAGTAAATGCTAAGTGAATGAGTATAAAATCAACCAGTTACTCTTTCTGTCTAGCTTCTTAAATATCACTTTTACAAGTTATCATTAGTTAAGTGGGATGGGCCCCAGGAAACCTCCTGGGAAGCTAGAGGAGTTCTGTTATTTGCTGGTTGTCTTTAAGACTAGGGCACATTACTGAACATGTTTTCTAACTTCAGTTGTCAAAATGCCCCAAATATTATAAAGTATGCAGCATAGGTCTCTCAAATTATAAGTCCAGATTTACTGTCACTGCAGATGGAGTATTTCTTGATGTCTCAATTTGCTCACCTGTAAAATTAAAATATTAGAAAAACTCAGAGCTGCACTGAACATAATGTACTGTATTTTTAAATCAGTGGGCAGTAACCTTTTCCAAATGATAGGTCTAATTTCCAGTCTTTTTGTTCTTGAGGTGAATCATGGGCACAACATTTATTATAGAGTAGAACAAAAATAAATGCAGTATTTGAAGAACAATTTTTTTAAATCATTTGAGCCTAAATGAGAAATAACTCACTCACTACCATCTCTGGAGCCTTTAGAGAAAGAGGCTCTGCGATTATATCTGCATGAGCTTAGGCAAAGTTCAGGAAAGAGGTTGTGTGTGTGTGTGTGTTTTTTTTAATTGATCATTTGTTATCTTGGGCATGTAAGAGACTATCAATCTGCATTTTATTAGGAAAATTGACTACACTGAGAAGTTTTCAGCCCTGCCTATTGCCACCTGAAAAGCTGACAGAAGCTCCACAGGCAAGGAATATGGACAGTGGGTGAACTGGATTTTGTGATGAAAAGTCTGGTGAGTTGTGCCTGACTCTGTCAGGGTCAAGTGTTTTCTTTGGGCCTGAAACTGTTTTCACTTGTAACACAGGAGGAAAGTGAGATATACAAATCAAGAGGAATACTGAAAGAAACAAGGGCTCTATAAATCTGTAAATAAAATCCAGGTAGTTATTTTCATAAAACTTTCATTTTTTTTAAAGATAGGGTCTTGCTATGTAGTCCAGGCTGGCTTCAAACTCACAGCAATCCTCCTGCCTCAGGGCCCTGCTTGCTAGTTACAGGCCTATACCACTGCACCTAGCTCTAAAATTCTTGTTTTAAATCATCATACTATTGTCTCAGGATCCAGATGAAGACTTCCTTAGGTACATGTAATTCTGGTTTCACAGAGCACATCTTTTAACTGTCTTAGTTTATCCCACTGATCAAAACTGTCATTAGTGAAAAAGAAAAAATAAGTAAATAAAAGCACCTCACACTTTCACACAGGCTGGCTGAAGGTCTCCACTGAGGAAATTACTGCAGCAGCCCTCTCAAGTGTAAGCGTTTATTCTTGCCTCTTCTGGAGAGAGCAGGACCACTGTCCCCACCGTGCCTCAAAGCTTCTTCCAGGCCACTGCTCCCCCAGCTCTGTTAGTGCCCTGGCCCTGCCGAGGTCCGCACCGAGGTCCGCACCGTTCTCCGGCAGCCCTCAGGCAAGGCACCCACGTGCTTCGTTAGGGCTGCTGCTGCGGCTCCTCTCCACCTCCTGTCCCGCCGCCACCCCGGTAACCTCAGTGTTAATAACCTTCGAGTTCCTCAACCGCTAAGATTTTCTAACTCACTCATCTCTGATGAACTTCTTCATCACTGCACCACTGCCTCTGCACCAGGGACAGGTCCCTGACCCAGTTACTACGCGCGCTGCTTTACTTCCAAAACAAGCCCACGCCCCATGTTCCTGCCACCTGCTCCTGCTCCTCCGCGAGGGCCACTCTCTGGCGCTCCTGGATTTCCGGACCCAGCTCCCTTCTCCTAGTTTACCAGCTCACTCCCCTCCCAGTTGAGATTCTTCAACTATGATTTCAACTTCGCTCCGGGGAGTCACGTTTTACTTTTATCTTTTTTGTCACTCCCAACAACCCAAACTAATTCAAGTATCTGCTTGTTTACAGTCCTGAGCTGCCAACTACTGCTGATGTGTCTCACCAATTTTGAACGTATCCTCCCAATTCTAACTTTTCCCCGGTCAATTCACCTCCCGTTCTCTATAATGACTATCTCAAATTGTTCCCACACAATTCTCAAGCCTCGGACACCTCACTCTCAACATACGGTATTCCTATTAGACAAAGCAAGTAGAGCCGCGAGACGGAACGTCCTGCAATCGAACATAAATGCCTATGTCCACCAGGACTAGGCTTCCACCCTTCTCTCTACACATGCGCCCCTGTCCTTATCAGGAGGCAACATCATCCGCTGACCTTTGTGTCTCATCCCCTTCACCTACTCAGGAACTTGACATCATCAACTCTTCTTGTCTTTGAAAGCACTGGGATTCTTTCATTCAGCAGTTAAATGTGCAAGTCTTAGGAAACACCCAAACTAAAAAATCTCATCTCCTATTCCTCTCCTCCTGACACCTGTAACCTTTTACCTTTTTGGGATTTTTTTGAGAGAAGGTGTCACTATGTAGTATAGGCTAGCCTTAAAACTCATGATTCTCCTGCCTCAGCCTCCCAATTGCTGGGATGATAGGTGTGGGCCATCACATCAAGCACTTGATTCTTTTTTTTTCTTAGTACCAGGAATCGAACTCAGGACCTTGCACTTGCCAGGAAGGTGCTGTGATGCTGAGCTATATCCTTGGCACATCTGGCACTTGTAACCCTTCCGTCTATCACTTTTTCTTCACATCCAAACTTCCTAAAAGAACAGATACTTGTTATCTCCACTTCCTTACCTTCCACTTATACCTCAGCCTACTTTAAATACGTCTACTATTCTCACTCAACCACAGATCTTATCAAGGTTGTCAGACACCTTCCAGTTCCTCGATCCAGTAAATTTGTTTCAGCTTTTGATGCTGTTGAATGCTACCTTCATTTGGAAACCCTCCTTCCCTTGGTTCAGACTGTTCCTCAGTTTTCTGGTGTTTCTACTGAACACCCTGCTGGGTGTTCCCTTCTCAGCCTCCACAGGCTCATCCTCCTTCTGGCCAGCTACTACAAGGTAGGCTCAACAGGGGCCAATTCCTTTTTCTTTCCATTCCACATTCTTGCTCAGGGTAACTGCTTTGAATACTGTCTATTCTCAAATGACACAACTTTTGTTTTTGTTTTTTGAGACAGGGTTGTACTATGCAGTTTATGCTCATCCTAAACTCACTACGTAGCCCAGCATGGCTTTGAACTCAAACTGCTTGAGCCTTCTGAGCGCTGGGATTATAGCCATGTACCATTAGAGACCCAAAGAATCCAGCTGTGGGCCTGGACTACACACCAACATGTCCTGCACAAGTCCTGCTAATAGAGCCCATAGCAATGTCCTCCATGAGTCCAGCTGGAGGCCTAGAGCCCATGACAATGTCTGATGCAAGTCTATATCAAGGATTTGCACACGAAGGCCCAAAGGTCAGTGGTGGAAGCTAGAAAGTCTGCATAGACAAGATGAAGGACCTACGCCAGCAGATCTGCACCGTAGCCAGCAAGTGATGCTCAATGTAAGGACCACAGTTCCCCAGAAAAGAACTGAAGCCATCCTCCGCAATAGTAAGGACCCAAGCTCCTCTGACAATGAGAACAGCTGAGCTCATATCAGGAAAGCCAGCATGACAAGCTTCTCCAGGAGAATCAACAGCGTATCATCTTCCCCTCCAGTTCTCCTTTTATGATGTCAGCAACAATCCTCAGGTGGGCCTCCACCCCCAGAGCTATGCTGATTCAGTTCAGCTGGATGTTACAAGTGGACCATTAGTTACTCCACTACCCATCTTGTCCCTATTTCAAAAGCACTTCATACCAGATATATGCAAGTATAAACACAGCTATCCTGGCATATCAACATCTGATCATCTTTTGTTTCCTGTCTGGATGGGGAGCATTTATCTACTTAGAGACTAGAAACTCAGTAGTTTGAAACATTTATGTACCCATATCTAATCCACTAGCAGGAACTCAAATTTACCTCCCAAATGTCTCAGGAAGGCAGTCACTTCTCTATATCTTCACAGCCATATGACCAAACCAACACCTTCTAAGGGCAAGTTTTACTACAGTTAACACCCCTCCCCACAACACAGTTTATCTGCCAACTTGTTCTAAAACATAAATCTGATATTGTGACCTCTTCTCCTTTCCCTGTTAAACTGTTGAGAGGGCATTTAATTTGAGGGCTATTTTAACAAGGCCTACAAAGGTCCTGCTGCATGATCTGACTCCCAATTACTCACTAATTTCATCGTTCAACACGCTCCTTCCTCCTCCTTATACTCTAACCAAAATGTCCTTCTTCAGTTCTTGCCATGTTCTTTCTTGCAACAGGGCCTTTGTAATATGCTGAAGCATGGGTCTCACTTCCCCACCATTTTATCTAATTAACTCATCTTCATTTCTTTACAGCATAGCTTCACTGACTCTCTTAAACACAGCTTCAGAGTCTCTCAGACCAGGATTTAACTCCCTGAGAAAATCAAAGTCCTAAATTCACCCAACTACTGCTTTCTTGACATTTCACCTGAGGTGTCACTTGCTGCTAGAAGAGGTCACCAGTGTGTTCTACTATCCTCAAATATACTCTTCAAAAAACTGCTATCTTTCTAGAAGCAGACATAGCACTACATGCCTTCTGCTTCACAGTCCTGATTACATTTCTGAAAACACTATGAGACTCATTGCTGAGACAAAATATCCAACACCCAAAATTAAGGAAGGAAAGGTTTACTCAGTTCAGTCTGTGGAGGTTTCAATCCACAATCAGCTGGCTCCAAGGCAGGGTGGCAGGGCACAGGGCAACAGTTCAATGTGGCAGAAGACAGCAAGAGCAAAAGTGGGGGAGAACAAGTTTCTCTTCCTCCCTTATACTGTAAGCAGGGATCAGGCTACCCCACTGCCTAGGGCAGGTATAGCACTCACACTATCTCCATGCTGTCTTGCTGCACCGGATGAGGATGCTTACAAAGTAAGGACCCTAGCTCCCCATTGAGTCACTTAGTTAAACTTCTAAACTTCTCAAGTTGACACAGTGTATCAACCATTACAATTGTAAAGTTCCCTGAAGACTGCTTTCTCCTCACCAATGGTTCCCTACTGCTCAGTGCCATTCTTCCATAGGGTGGAGTTAAGAAATGTGTCTCAAAGGGAGTCTAAAAATTCTTTAAAAATGTCTTACCTTGTAAATCTTCCATCAGTTCAAACATTCCAGGATAGTTAACTTGAATTTCATCAGTGTCCTATTTGAAAAGAAAAAGGAATATTCAACTTAACATCCATGAAAAAATCCAGATCTGAAAAGGGACAAAAGAGATTTCCTAGACCAATCTCTAACTGTAAGCAAGAAACTTTTGTTATATTCTTCTGAGATACTATCTTGTTTATGCTTGATTTAAGATCTCAAGTTACTGAATAAATACTCTCCATTATGAGAGAAATCTTCCTTACTCCATCAGTTGGTTCTAGTTCTATCCTTGGGAACATCAAAGATTCAATCTAGTCTTTACAAACCATCTCCTCTTTAAGTCTGCAAATTCTTCCAAAGTCGTCATAATTTTGTCTTGATTTTTTTTTTTTTTTTGGTGGGGTTTGGGGTGAGAAGCTAGATATCCTAGTTAACTTTTCTCTCATTGCTGGGACAAAATACCTGATGCCCAAAATAAAGGAAGGAAAGGTTTATTTAGCTTACAGTTTGTGGAGGTTTCAGTCCATTCTGGGCTGCTTATAAGGCAGAGTGGCACATGGCAGAGGGCAAGCATTCATGGCAGAACACAGCATAAACAACAAGAGCAAAAGGGAGGAATGGCAGCAAGCAGCTCTTTCCTTCCCTGACATTCTATGCAAACTACCCGCCCCAGGACGGGTGTAGCACTCACATCCATAATCCCAGCACTGGATCATGGATCAATCACAAATCCTAGAAGCCCACTCCATGACTATATGAGGATTTGGGGGAACATGCAGACACAAACCATAACACTAGACTTACAGATAGAATTTATAGATCCTCACATGTTCTGGCTACAGCCAGTACCAATTTTCCCTAAAATGTGGCACCAAAATCAAACCAAAGTCAGTCATCTCCCAGGTACTTCCACTTTGCAGCCAACAGCTTATTTAAGACACAGGCATGCTGCTGACACACACAGAGCTTATTTCTCTAGTAAACTATTTATTACACAATGCCTCGCCCCTCCTTCTGCAGCCTGACACTAGAATTTGCTATTGGTTAACAGTGGTAGAAATCACTGATGTTCCCCAAATATCCAGGTGCTCCTTCACAATGTCATTAATAAAACACTGATGAAATAAAGAGTATCTATCCAATGAAAATCCATAGCTGTTTAAAAAAATGTGTATATACACCCCCCAGACACACACACACACAAAGATAACTAAGGTAACTGTACTACTAATTTCTAATGGTTTATTGAAAGGAACAGTTAATGTTTAATTACTGGATCAATCTCGTTATCTGAATAACTACTTTGAAGATAACAATCTAATACAACAACTATTATTGATGTCCTGTTACCTTGTTTTGAAATTTTGTATTTTTTATTGTTTTTATGTTATCTTATGCCCCAATTCATTATTTTGTTTCTGTTCATTTCTCTTTAAAATGATACTTTACATGGAAGACCCCAAAAACTCGACAGGAAGACTTCTTGAAGTAATTAACAAATTCAGCAGTGTAGCTGGATACAAAGTTCAACACGCAAAAATCAATAGCATTCCTATACGCAAACAACAAACAGACTGAGAGAGAAATTAAGGAAACCATACCTGTCATAATAGCACCCAAGAAACTGAAATATTTAGGAACCAGTGAACAAATGAAGTAAAAGATCTATTCAGTGAAAACTACAGTACTCTGAAAAAAAAAGATTGAAGAGGGTTTCAATAAATGGAAAAAAATTCCTTGCTCATGCATAGGAAGAACCAACATTGTGAAGATGGCCATACTACCAAAATTGTACAGATTCAATGCAATTCCCATTAAAATACCATTAGCATACCTCACAGATCTAGAGAAAACATTCCTTAAAATCATCTGGAAAAGGAAGAGACCCAGAATAGCAAAAGCAATCCTGGGCAACAAGGACAAGTCAGGTGGAATTATAATCCCTAACCTGAAATTATACTACAAAGCTACTGTAATAAAATCAACATGTTACTGGCTAAAAAGCAGACCAAAAGATCAATGGAACACACTGGAAGACACAGACACAACAACAAACACACTCAGCCACCTAATCTTTGATAAAGGGGCCAAACAAACTCCCTGGAAGAATGACAGCCTCTTTAATAAATGGTGCTGGAAAAATTGGTTTGCCACCTGCCAATGACTTAAAATAGACCCAAGTATATCACCATGCACCAAACTGAAGTCAAAATGGATCACAGATCTCAGTATTAAAACAGAAACACGAAATCTGTTGGAACAGAAAGTAGGTAAAAACCTTGCAGACATAGGAGTAGGCAGAGAGTTGAACAAAAACCAAACTGCCCATGAAATACTTCAAAGAATCAACAACTGGGATCTCATCCTACTGAAAGGTTTCCGCACATCTAAAGAAATTACCAGCAGAGTAAAAAGAAAACCCACAAATTGGGAAAAAATTTTAGCTGACTGTCCCTCAGACAAAGGCCTTCTATCTAGAACATATAAAGAATTAAAAAACATCCAAATTCAAAGACCCAATCCAAAAATGGGCATCTGAGATGAATACATACTTCTCAGATAAAGAAATACAAATGGCAAATAAGTACCTGAGAAAATGTTCAACAACATTAGTCATTCAAAAAATGCAAATTAAAACAACATGAGATTTCACCTCACCCCAGTAAGAATGGCTACCATTAAGAAATTAACCAATAACAAATGCTGGCGAGGCTGTGGAGAATCAGGAACTCTTCTCCACTGCTGGTGGGAATGCAGACTGGCGAAACTACTGTGGAGATCCGTTTGGAGATTCCTCAGCAAACTATGTCTAGAGGCCCTATTCAACCCAGCTATTCCCCTTCTGGGTATTTTCCCAGAAGATGTGAAAACATCATATCACAGTGATATTTGTGCACCCATGTTCATAGCAGCACAATTTGTAATTGCTAAACTGTGGAAGGAACCCAAAAGTCTATCCACTGCGGAGTGGATAAAAAAATTGTGGTACTTTTATATAATGGAGTATTACTCAGCTATAAAGAAAAATAAACTTGAGGCTTTTATAGGGAAATGGTCACAACTAGAGACCATACTCATAAGTGAAATAAATCAGACCTGCATGTGTAAGCAATGTATTGTCTCACTAGTGTAAGAAACTGAAAGAGTGAATAAAAACTAGGAGGTATGATAGACATTGTGAAATGAAAGGAAAATGCTCAAAAGTAAGGGGTAACTGGAGTGTGGGAAAGGGGAAATTACGTATGTGTGTACACACAGGATAGCTAACAGCTGTACTACTGTCTTCTATTGCTTTACTGAAAGGAACAGTTAATGATTACTGGTTTGTTCATTATTGCATGTCTCTATTTGTTTTCCTGAGAAACCACTTTGAAGATAGCAATACGTAATACAACTATTGTTAATTTCCTACCACTTTGTCTATAACTCTGTATTGTTTGTATTGTTCTTATTCAGTTTTATAAATGGATGTCTGTTTGTTAATATGTTTTCTTTCTTTATTCTTAAAATAAAAAAATAAATTTTTTAAAAAAATACAGAAACAGCTGGAAAGAAATGAGGTAGATATATGTTTGAAGGAGATCTTCAAAGCATATATGAAAAAAGCAAAAAAGTACATACATTAAAGAAGCAAAAGTGTATGTACCTCATTGTATACGTGGGTTTAAGTGACACTTGTATTCTGGTCTATGGGGAAAACTGTTTTCAAAAGAAGTAGAGGACACAAGCAACGTATCTTTAGGAGAAAGGACAAGACGTCAGAGGATTTCTCTTCACTTTAGGTCTTGCTCTATCTCATTCTCTCTCTCTCTCTCTCTCACACACACACACACACATACACACACACACACACACACACACACACACACACACACTCTTTTTTTATTTCCGTTGACATATGCATGGATCAGGCTGAGTGTGTATGCTTTTAGATAGTAGGACTATAATCATTTTATTTCTATATGTCTACATCAACAAAGTATTTAAGAAAGAGATCTAGGCTGTGGATGAGACAGAGTGCAGAGAGAAGAGAAGGAAAAGATCCCAAAATTTTAAAATTTCCTTATAAGCTGATATTTATCAATTAAGTAATATCTTTGTAAACAATTCTCCAATAAAACTATCTCCATGTCAATCAAAATAATATCAAAATAGCTTTGTCCAGGGCCTCACATTAAGATGAGCAGTATTCTGCAGTGTTCTCTAAAAGTAGCTTTATTCTTAGGTAAATGAACTTCATTTAGAATGCTACTTTTTAGCTAACCATGAAAATTCACTAAGAGGATCACATAAATGTAAAAACAACTATATGATATTTTTATTTGATTTCATTTTAAAAGTAAAAATTAATTGCAGTATAAAAATAATGTCTAAGGTATACAACATAAACCTATATAATTGGGGGATTTTTTTGGATGAGAACTTTTAAAAAATTATTTAGGACAGAACATTAATATTGCACTTTAGATAAAATATTTATACCTCAAAGAATAAATTTAATGATTCAAAGAAATTTTTATAGCTTTGTTATTAATACAATAATCCTACTTGTATGAATCATGAGAAAGAAATCTGTTAACATTTTTGCACTGTATTGTTTGAGTCACTCAGTTCATTTCTGGAGAATACAGAAGGTATTCTGAATTCAGATTTCTCAGTTAACATAAACATGGGGTTTTATTTTTTTTTATTTTTTTGATCTTTTTGAGAGAGGGTCTCACTATGCAGTTCAGGCTGGCCTTGAGCTCACCTTGTAGCACAGGCTGGTCTCAAACTGGCAGCAATCCTCCTACCTCAGCTTCCCAAGTGCTGGGATTGATTATAAGCATGCACCACCACATCTGCCAAATATGGGTTTTAAAATACTACAATATCAGATTAAACATTTTTAGTAGAAATCTAAATAAAACACGATATACTTTATAACCACAGGAAACCACATGTGGTCAATATAATTTACTTTTCTTTTGATGAATAAAGATACGGGTCCCAACTTTTCCTAATAGACAACTGTGGAGTCCCAAACATTGCTTCCCACACCACTCCGTGTCATTCCACCCCTCTGCATCCTCCTGATTTTTTTGAGGCTTTCCATCCCCAGAGATTCTCTTTTCACTTTAATTATAGGTTTCTAAGAGCAATATGGGAGGTAATTTTTAAGAGTAGGCAGGAAAGGTAATCTTTTCCATGAAAATGAAATAAACATTAGATTAAAACTTTAAACCAATAATTTCTTGTTTTCAGTCATATCAGATCTCTCAAAATTTGATGATTGGATGAAAATGATAGATACACATTCTTCCACAAATGAAGAAGAAAACACCAATTTTGCATACAACATCAGTGTTTTTGAACTCTCCTCCAAGGTTTATAAAACTAACAACACGGGGTATTTTGCCTATTTTGCTCATTGTTATACCAAATTAGGACAATGCCTGGCACACAGAAAGTACTTTGTTGCAAGACTGAATAAATAAATGATATGGAATAGTATACTGGCAAACAACTGAACAAATATAAATGTTGTTTAGAAGGAAATAGTTAAAAAAAACAAAAACATGGGATAATCATGTTTACTTTTCAAGGTCATTCTGAAGGGGAAGAGCCAGCAGTTGCCAGGTGCCAGATCCAATGAACAAACTGGGTAAGGCCACACCATAAGGTTTCTACAAGCCTGCTTTTCTGTTGCATGGCACACGGCAACAGCACTCACTGTATTTTTTGTCACACTCCATAAAGACACTCACGAAAAAGGACTTCAGAGCTGCTTCAGAAAGTAGTAAGAACTATGGGCTAAGTGTGTTCAAAAGTAAGGGGTGCATTTTGAGGGGGATTAAGGACAATGTGTCTTTTACTGTAATAAAATTTTATTTAAACACACCATATTTGATCAGTAGTTATTTTTTCAAAAGCCTATAATACTATACACCAAATTAGTAACAGTAGCTACTTCTAGGACAGCAGTTCTTGAAGTATGGTTGTTAAGTCTTAGGGATCCCCATGACCTCTTTGGGGGTCTACGATATCAAAATTATTTCCATAATAATGCTAAAATGCTATCTCCCTGTTTTTCCCTCTTACTGTACAGAGGACAGTTTCTCAGAAGCTACATGACATGTAGTATAGCAACAGATTTGAATGCAGAAGCAGATACAAGAATCAGGTCTTCTTTCATTAAGGCTTACACTGAGGAAATTTGTAAAAATGCATAATAATGATGTTCTCTCAATTTTCCTTTTGGAAAATATAGTTCCTTTTCTTGAAAAAAGATTATCTACATTAATAAAGGGTACTTATTGTTAGTTTTAAATGAATTAATGAATACTAAAACAAACTGAGTTTGTCCTATAACATACAAAAACCTTTAAGATTCTCAATGATTTTTAAGTGACTAGAGGGACTCCAAACTAAAATTCTGAGACATGCTGCTTTCAGAAAAGAGCTAATATTTTAGGAATTAAGGAAGAGTAACAGAATTTCACTTTGTCTGTACAGATTAACATTTACAACTGAAATACATTTGTGTACTATTTACAAAATTAAAAATGTACTAGAAAGTAAAATGGTCCTTCAATTTAAAATTGCCTGTATCAATAATGTCAGCTTTCTTTACAAAGACTTCCAGCCATTCAGTACTTCAGGAAAGTATTTCTACTGTCTCAAACCATTTACATGTTTATAAAAGGCTGCCAGGCATAGTAGCACATGCCTATACTCTCAACACTCAGGAAGCTGAGGCAGGAGGATCACTGTGAGTTTCAGGTCAGTCCAGGTTACATAATGAGTTCAAGGCCAGCCTGAACTACACAGTGTGACCCTGTCTCAAAAAACCAAAAAAGAAGTAAGTAAATGTTTATTAAAAGGTCCCTCCTAGACACAGGTTGGAAATCTCAAGGGCTGTCTTCAACTTCTAGCCTAGTGTTACAGCCAGCTGTTTCTTTTCTTTCCTGGGGGTCTCTTTTAATATTAGGGGTTCTGTTGGTTTACATACTTGCTATTTCTCAGTACAAGAAAGGACTGACAATCTATTTTTCAGTTTGTTAATTTTATGAAACATACACTAAATCATCTGAAATAGCTATTTGAATTTTAAGTCTAGCATCTCTAATTACACAACAAGAAACTTTATCAAGAAACTCCAATTTCTTCTAATTAGGTTTAGAGATGTTTCTAGGCCTAAGGGGTTTGGAAAATTGCAGGAAGTCTACTCAGTCATCTCTGAAGAGTCTAATAAGCCCTTTAGAATGATTATGCTATTGGAGGTAAAAAAGGGCAATCACTGTCTCTCCAGATGACTCCCTTTGGGAAGCCTACTCCTTGAAAGTGTTAGGAGTAGAAGGTTAGGGAAAGAGAAAGGCAGGACCACATATTTTCTTTAAAATGAAAAGACATTTCTGAACTGTGCAGTTAATGGGTTACTTGGTTTGTTTTGATAGTTACCACAGTCAATGTATTAAAGCCAGCTCTCCCGAGTAGATGTCCGAGGTCATTCACAGCAGTAAAAGGAGAAATGTGTGGAGAAAATCCTCCTTCTCTTTCTGTTTCTGCTAACTGTAATGAACACCGAAGCTCATAGAGTGTGTCGCCTCCAAACATTGCTCCAACAAATACTCCATCTGGTTTTAAAACATAATGAATCTGTAATAAATGCAACAAAGCTATTCAAAATTTTATATATATAAATGTTAATAGTGTCTAAATCAACACTTTATGACTACTAATTTTATTTTGCCAAATTAGATAACTTAGTAAACACAAAACATCTAATATGACCAGAAATCTAAGCCACTGCTATATGATGTATACACAAATATATACTTCCTAATAATAGTAAAATCTATAAGAATATGTTCCACACATTCAAATTTTATAATAGGTACAACTTTTATATTCAGAAAAATACTGAAAAAGTTTAATTGGGATAGGTTGCAGAAATCACACCTGTATCTGCACCTACTAAAATGTCACTTCGTTACAACTCCCATTAAGAAATAGAGTCTATGTCCCCTCTCTTTAAATCTACACTGGTACCCTAACTTAATTTGGCAAAAAGAATGTGACAGAACTAATACCATGCCGGTTTCAAGTCCAGTCCTTAACTGGCCTTGCTTGCTTCCCTCTGCTCTCCTGGGGCACTGCCCAGCTACCAGGCCTGCGCCAGGCTGTGAACAGGCCTGAGATGAGACAGCTGAGATGAGACAGCTGTTCCAGGTGACAGCTGTCCCAGGTGAGGCCAACCTGAACACCAGCTCCCTACCTGGTAGCTGATTACAGATACATGGGTAAGCCAAGCCAAACCCAAAAGAAGTTCCTAAGTCCAGCCTAAAAATTGTGAGCCAAATAAACAGGGTGTCAACCTACTACATTGGGTTAGCTTTTTATACCAAAAAAGCTAATCTACAGAAAAATTATCGTGATTTACAACATTAACCCATTAACACCTAATAGATTCATTTTCTTTAAAGAGTTTCTCAGCTTTAAAACAAAAACAATTTTAATTGCTAATGTAATAGCAAATTACTGGCCAAACTGAATTGCAAAATCACAAATGTTTGCTCAGTGATGGTCTTCCAGGCATGTCCACCTCTGACTTGCTTGAACTACATGAATGAAGAGGAATTGTTCTGGGCCATACATGAAATATACAGTTAATGTATATAAGTAATAACACTTGCTTTTCAAAATAATTGTTATTATAACATTATAAATTTTTTTTTTCGGTACTGGGGATCGAACTCAGGACCCTGCGCTTGCTAGGCAAGCGCTTATTCCACTGAGCTACATCCCCAGCCCAACATTAAAATTTTATAAAAGGGAAGACAAGTGGCCTTTGGGCCACAGGTTAGTGGTAAAATCTGTAATTAGTTTAGACTATTTTCAACAATGAGGACAAGAGTAAAGGTAACCAGAACTCAAATAACAGGAAGCTCTTCTAAATCAAAGCATTGTCTTACAGTTATATCTAATATATAAAGAAGCAATTACAAAGCACTACAAAAGCAAACCAAAATAAATAAAATCTTTGGTTTCTCCCATTATGCTGCTTTAGCGTTACTTCCTTTTGTCACCAAACTCTACTACACCAACTACCTAAGATTTAATCCTCAGGTCTCTGTAGTCTCTCCATCTTACAGGACTTACAAACTACAATTTCATAAAGATGATGTTCCAATGTATATCTTCAGCCTGGACATCTTAGTGGAACTCTACGCTCATCTTCAATTGCTACCTTACAGACATTTGTCTCTTGGCAAACTGACCACCCTCACTGTCCTGAACCTGCATAAATAAAACCCCTACCATTAAACCAACTTCCCTTTGCTCTATTTTGATTAATTCTTATATTCTACTATTTATCTAGTCACTGCTCTTTTCCATCTACTTTTACTAATCATTCCCTCAGACATCTGGATTTAAAACATTAAGCTGAGTTTTGATTCTCCCTTTTATCTTTAGAGCTAAGAAGCCACCAAATTGTTGATTATTTCTTCTAGGAATCCTAGAAACTTCTCCATTTTTTTTTTTTACTCCTACCACTGCCACCTAGATTTGAGTTTTCTTAAACTTGGACCACTGAAATAATCTCTCTTCAACTTAACCAAATTCTCTACCATCAGTTTTCTGAGAAACAAAAGGAAGATTATCTGGCAGGGTTATATAACCCACACATAAAACAGAACACAGTAACTAGGAAACAGTACATGCCTAGCTATCCTGCCACCAAGCCCTTTAATTATACCACTTTCTTATTCAAAGTTCTCCCGCAGCTCTGAACAGCATAAAGAATAAACTCCAAGGTCCTAAACCTGCAGGGCACCTAAGTCTTCCTTTACGTGATGCTAATACACCTCATCTCCGGGCACACTAGTAAACCCCCAAACAGGTTTCTTTTTGTCCTCCCCTGTGGCTGAGGCTCTTGTTCCTCCCTACCCATGCTGTGATTGGGCCTTCCCAGATTGCACCTCCTCAATCCACATCTCACCTACCCTCTAACACTCTGCTCAAGTACTGTAGTTCTCTCCTCTGAAAGCCTTCCTAGGCAACTCCAAGTCAGAGTGATCTCCTCTCTTTTGAACACACGCTTTTTATTTACCCTTTTCCGATTCACTGATGAGTATCAACGAACAAGCATTTACCTGGTACTCTCTAAGTAGAAGGCTTACGGAAAATACAAACATAGATTCTTACTCACAAGAAGTTTACAGGCAATTAAATGAAAGAAAGAGTCCGACAGAGAAAATGTCTTCATAACACCCATATTATTTTGTGTAGTTATTAAGCTTTTCATAAATATTCAAAATTTATCTCAACAGATGTTAAAATTCTCAGTCATCCAATGTACAGATTTGTATGCCAAAGGCACCAAGTGTGCCCAACCCATAGAAGATAAGTGCTTGATTTGATTCCATCCTCCAACTGTCAGACCTATACGTAGTTTGTGAAAATGGAAGCATCTGTGCATTCCTAATAATGAATAAATACAGAATAGAATCAACATATATTTTCTTACCTGTTCAAGTGCTCGAGGAAGGTCATTAACCCAGTGCAAACTAAAATATAGAAACACAATATTTGTTTTAGCTCAATTAATATAATTCTCACATATAATAAGCCACAAAAGATATTAAAATTTAAAATTAAATGTCAAAATTCACTGACTTCACAATTTTGAAATAAACATTCCTTCTATCATACTACAACGTTCCCCCATGTTAGTATAACATTTTGCTTAACTAAAAAAACCAGATAATATTATTCTTCATTATTTAAAATAAACGTCATCCATACTTGGCATGTCATCCAAATAGTGGTGCTCTGAGAACTTACCTGAAAGGCAGTGCTAAAAATAAGTATCTGATGATATGTTTAAAGTTTACCGATTAAACAACTAAGCCAAGGAAACACAGTACTGTTACTACTATTTTCCTAGGAAAAACAAAGATTATCAGCAGATATAAAATTTTCCAAAGGTAAATAGTATCGTTTATCAAAAGCTTAACTTAAGAGCATGGTGGCACACACCTATAATCCTAGCACTCAAGAGGCTAAGGCAGGAGCACTGGCTGCAAGTTCAAGGCCAACCTACACTACCTAAGTGAATTCAAGGCCAGCCTGCACTATATAGTGAGAGCCTGCCTCAAAAAAAACAAAACCAAGTGAAAAGCTTAGTGAATTCTGTAGTAATATTGTGCTTTTTTCATTTTTAAGATTTACACACACACACACACACACACACACACACACAAAAATACACAGCAGCTTTGGGTTAACAGCAAAATTGAGAGGCAGGTAGAGACATCTTCATATCCCCCCAACCTTACATACACACAGCCTCCATTATCAACATCCCTCACCAGAGCAGTGTCACATCTGATGAACCTACTCATAACATCACACATCATTACCATCCAACATCTGCAGTTTATATTAGAGTTCTTTTTTTTGAGGGGGGGGAAATCAAACTCAGGGCCTTGTTCTTGCCAGGTAGGTGCTTATGCCACTGAGCTATATCCCTGGTCCTTAGGGTTCATTTTTGGTGTTAGACATTCCATAGGTTTGGACAAACATATGACACATATCACCATGAGGGTATCATAAAGAATACTTTCACTGCCCTAAAAATCTGGGTTCTGCCTCTTTATTCTTCTCTCCCCAATAACCTCTGGCAACTACTGATCATTTTTAATGTTTTAAAAGTTTTGCCTTTTCCAGAATGTCATTTACAGCTGGAATTATACAGTATGTACCTTTTCAGATTAGCTTCTTTCACTTAGTAATTTGTACTTAACCTCCCTGAATGTCTTTTCAAGATCCAGCAGCTTCTTTTTAATGCACAAGTATTCAGAGTCTGGCTATACCACACTTTAGCCATTCATCTACTGCAGGACATCATAGTTCCTTCCAAGTTTTAGTAATTATGAATAGAACAGCTATAATCATTGGTATGCAAGTTTCTGTGGAGACATCTGTCTTCTCTTTGGGTAAACCCTGGAGCATGGTTTTTGGGTCATATGGTAGAAGTATTTTTACATTGTAGGAAATCACCAGGTTGTCTTCCAAAGTGCCTATACTATTTTGCACTTCCACCAGCAGTGAATGAGAGTTCCTACTGTTCCACATCCTTGCCAGCATTTGTTATCAATGCTCTCGATTCTGACCATTCTGATAGGTGGATAGTACATCCCACAATTTCATCAGCATCATGCTCTAACCAACTGAGCTAAGCAGCCCAACTAGCCAGTATTTTTAAAGACGAGAATGAGAAAAACAAAGTCAGAGTCCTCTATACTTACTTCCTTTAACCCTATTTACTTTCTCCCAGAATATAGTCACACATGAAGGCAAGAACTGTTTTCTCTGTGCAGTCACTCTTTCCTGACTGAGTTGGCACCCTTTTATGCTGATTTCAGGGAGAGAATTACATACTGATTCAAACCATACTGTGTCATGCTCACATTTTTCCTTTATAATGCTTTCCAATAATTTTATTAGATAGTTTAGAAACTCAGGAGACATTCCATCATACTTACGAAGAAACTGAAAGCAATATGATTAGTTATTTGCAAACAGAAAGCAGAGGAGCTACAGCTGAAACCTATATTCTGACACTTTCCCAGGGCTCTTTCCTTTAGAGCAAGACTCTGGCTGTGTTTCATTTCACAATGGAACAATACTTTTTAAAATTTGTAGAGAGGCAGGAAAGACATCACAAGTTCACTAAAGAAGGCACCAAGAGTGACCAACTCTCCCAGTTTGCCTGTGACTAAGAGGTTTTCTGGGCAACAGATTTTCAGTGCTAAAATTGGCAAAGTCCTGGTCACACTCTGATATTGTTCACCTTAAACACAGGTAACTAAAAGGATGAACTGGATGTGAGGAGCACAGTAAACCTTTAAAAGAAAGTCATCTATAACAAAGAGGAAAAATAAGATGCCAGAGGACATTTTCTCCATTCGAAGCAGTTCTTTAAGGATAGAATCCTTGTCTGAATTCATGTTTGTATTACCTCAAAGCATCTAGCTCAGTGCCTCACATACCATAATGTACTAAATAAACATTTACAGCACATGTTCATGTAATAAATGTAAAGGGACAGTAAACACAAAGGGACAGAAGTAACTTGAGGACTACAATTCCATGTAGAAGAGTTAAAGTTGAATCACTAGCTTTTCCCCTATTTGCCAAATGACTATCGTAGAGTGATCTAACAGGGCCAGGGATATAGCTCAGCAGCACAGCACCTGCCTGGTGAGCGTAAGGTCCTGAGTTTGAAAAAAAGAGTGATCTAACACTTGAATACTGGAGCCAGGATCCTCTCAAAGTCCTGCCTCTATCAGTATCAATTCCAAAATACTGAGTTATACTGGGGAGAAAACCCCTTCTAATGCAGAAAGTAGAAAGTTGGGGATAAATCTCTTATCTCCTGAGAAAGCCCTGGATCCGTAATTCTTTCCTAGAGGAACCCAATTTATAAAGTAACTGTTCTATGACTTTTTAAAAAAAATTAGTAAGAATTTATTTTATCTATTTTTTAACCTTGTAAAACTTTACAGCATAAATTATTTATAACACATATATTTTCAAAAGTACAAATAGATTACCAACCTTAAGCTGCTAACCACCAGGTCAAAAGTATTTTCTTGAAAGGGAAGGAATTCTTCATCAGCTAAAACACTGACAGTAGGAATTTCTGTTTCTAGGGAATTTTTCTAATGATTAAAAAACAAGGATGAAAAGCATATTTATACAGTCTCCATTATTAACTCTAAATCAATGTTACTGCCAAATTTATGTTCATTTGGCAGGTCCTATCCAAACAATAATAAAGTGTGGTATAGAGAAGGTACTCAAAAGGACTTTCTTAAATGACACTTAAGCTCAACCAGAAAAACTGGTAAACTGTGATATCCACCTTACACCAAAACCAATCTCAGAAAGCTCAATGTTTTGGTGGAATACCTAAAGCCATAAAATACTAGATAAAAATACGGACGAACATTTTTATACTTTCAGATTTTTTTTTAAAAAGCCTAAGTTAACATCACTTAAAAGCTAGAAACTATAACTGAAAAAATTGATATATCTAATGACAAACTAAATGCTCTGAAAAGCAATAGAAAATGTAACACATAAACTAGGCAATATATTTACAATACACATGATAAAGGATATCCCTAAAAAACAAGCTCTTAAAAACAACCTAGCATGAGAGTGGGTGAAAGCTAAAGTCAACAGACAAGGTACACATTACGTCACAAAACTCTTTTCAAAACTAACAAGAAATACCAATAACCAAAAATCAGTAGCCGTAAGTCATTCATAGCTATCTAGCTGAACTAATAACATTCATGTATTGGACAACTATGTAATCACTTTAAAAGATATATACACATATTCACTGACAGGAACGACATTCTGTAGAAAAAATAGGATGTTAGCCTAATACTGTTCACAGAACAGTGGGCGAGGGGATAGTTGTTATGTCTGCAAAGGTAAACATCAAACTTCAGCAGTGGCTGTCTATGGGTAGCAGGACTAGGGTAGTTTTTCCTTTTTCCTTTATATTTCCTGCACTATATAATTTTTCTTCATGTGTGTTACATGTATAATCAGAGGGAAAAAGAAAGCTATTATGAAGGAAATAACTGAAAAACTAGGAGACTAGAAATCAACAATGTTAAAAAGCCACCTACCAAAGCATTTTCTGCAATATCTGTTTGGAAAAGCTTTCCAACTGTTTCCTGAAAAGGAATTGTTAAAGCTGATCAGATGCCACAAAACAAGCAAATACATAAATGCAACATTAATAAAATAAAACAAATAATGGTTAAAATTTCTAAAGGAGAAAGCTAACTATACATTGGTTTTTAGCTCTGTAAGTTTTTTCCTGTATTACACTAGTATAGTACATAATAAATTACACAGGTTTAAACATATGCAGCTAACTATATTTAATGTATTTAACTGCAGTTAATAAAACAAAATACAAACGTGAACACTACCACCCTTTACTGCACTGAGTGGGGGGGTCCTACGGTAACTTTTCCTTGATTTCATAAGCCGAAAGCTAGCTTTTACACTCTTGTGACAGAAAGGCCCTCCTTGCATGGGTTTCCTGCTTTCAATTATTCATTCAAAGAGTTTACAAAGAGTAAAGACTTAGCACACAGAGACTTAGGGATTTATGGGTTTTATTTCCCTTGTTTTATCTATCTTCTCTCCCTTTCAAGAAGAAAGGGTACTGTTTATTTCTGCCCCAATTGCCACTTTCCACTTGGCTCTTTCAGGATCCTGCTCTCTCTATCTCCACCTCTGATATTCTCCAAACACTTCTGGTCTCTTTCTCTCAACTTACAACATGCAAAAGCCTCCCATACTTCCCAAAATAGCTCAACTCGAAGCATATTCCAGTTGTTTGGCTTATAATCCAATAATCTACACACTGAGGTCCTTGTCCAAATGCTTCGTGATCTTTCTCCCCTCCCACTGCTTTACTAAAGCTATTTCTAGAGGTCGCTGACTATCTAAGTGGGAGCCCAGCAGTCTGTTCTCACTGTTTGCACTGCTGTCTCACTCGAAGCACAGAGTGTGCCTGGAAGCACAGAGCTGTCTGTTTGGTTTTGTTTTTGTTCATGGTTCTGGGGGATTGAGCCTAGGATCCTGTGCATACTATGTATACCAGGTATACTCTACCAATAAGTTACAATTCTTGGACCTTTTTAAATTTTGAGACACGGTCTCACTAAGTTGCCCATCCTCCTGCCTCAGCCTTCTGAGAAGCAGGATTAAAGGTAGGCACAGTGCAACAGTTTGAAGTACAGCACTTTTTAACATGTACTAGAAACTTCTTCAATGCTTTCTACTCTTGCTCTCCTGTATTAGAAAAGCTGAGCTCTTTCAATTCATCCATATCTGCTCCTCCCTGCTCACAACTTAGCAAGGGCATACCATACCACAGAGTCCTACCACTGGATATAGTCGTCGCTGACGATCTGAGGTTAACTGCAGATAAATGCTTAAGGACAAGCTCCTAAAACAGGGGGGACTATTTGGTGACTTCGATGGTGTGCTACTCAATAACGGTAGGCACCAGGCTACCAACATGATGCTGCTAGGTGCAGAGCAGGACAGAGACAGGCACAGTTGGCTTTCACTAGCCAGCTGCAGCCACACCCTCCTGAGGGGTAAGGAATCAGGTCAAAAAGATTATTTGTCTCCCACTTGAAAATCTAAATGAAGAGATTCAAGTAAGGGGCAGAGGTCCCTACGTTAGAACATACAGACTTCAGAGTTGAGATAGTGGTGTTCTGTTGTACATATAATAACTGATTCTTGGCAGATAACTTCTTTGTACCATTTTCCATGGTGTAAATACTCCCATCATGGCTGATTTCACTGACTACAGAATAGGGGATGAGATTAACATTGAGTTCTCATGAGCTGATCTGAGCTAGCATTAGCACTCCACTTAGTGTAATATTTATATTAGAGCCACACATACCAGTGAAGACTAGCACTAGTCAATAGAAAGAAAAAAGAATGAGGACAGCTATGTAATATCCCTGTAATCATAAAGAACACACGAACCAAGAGAACCTTTACAGTGAGTTTTCAAAGTCCCATCGCTTGTGAGACCTGCTGTACTTCTACACCCCTTAGTTACATAAGAACCTCTATGTAACAAACGCTCCTGTGTTTGGCTTTAAAGGATTTCTACTTATAACCACTGAGGCAGTAGCTCAGTGGTACACCACTTACCTAGCCTTGAGTTTGACGCCCCAGGACCACAAAGAAACAAGAGAAAGCTAAAACCTTCCTAAGATAATACCTATCTTGCTACACCTGGCAGCCTGCTTATTCTCTCACCGCTAAACACAACTGTGTATGCTTCTTTTCTATATTGTTGCTTTAGACAGCTTACCAATTCATATGGCTTTAGCTGTCACCTCTGACAACAATTTCCCAACAAGAACTATAATTTCTACTCTGCCAGATTTACCTCGGCTCAATCCTTTCACCATTCCTTTGAAGTGGGTATTCCTGCTCACACTGTACAGAAACTGAGGTATGGAAGGATGGGATAACTGGTCCAAGAGTACAGACAACAAAGGACAGCACTGAAAGTTTGAAGCCTGATCTGTAAAACTTCCAGTCAATGCTCTTAACTTCAACACCCCAATTCCCATTTCCATCTATCTTGCAGATATTAATACTAATATATTCCTGACACTTTAAACTCAACCTACCTAAAAGAAAAAACATCCCTTGTTCCTTATCTGACTACATCCTAACCTTTCCCAGTCACTGAAGTCACAAAGTTATCTTGCATTTACTCACATATTAATCATTTAATAAATCTTCATTTTGTGTTCTAGGAATTTAATAATGAATAAAAATGAGCAAGTCTAGTAAGAGAAGGCAGACACCAAGCAAAAATATACTGGGGACTAATCAGTGCTATGGCAACTAGTAAAGAGTGGGAGCATGCTGCAGTTAGGGTTTGCAAGGGAACAGATTTAATATAGGACACATAATTTATAAGACTATTTTATAATATTCACCCAAAAAGTCAAATGCAGAAGAATGCAAGCAATCTGTCCACACACTAGAGACCCAAAGAATCCAACTGAGGGCCTGAATCCCAAGGCAATGTGCTGCACCAGTCCAGCTGAAGACCTAGAGTCCATGGCAATGTCCTCGTCGAGTCCAGCTGGAGGCCTAGAGCCTGTGATGTCTCAAGCAAGCCTGTACCAAGGCTTTGCACTGGGAAGGCCCAAAAGTCAGTGGTGGAAGTTAGAAAGTCTGCACAGGCAAGATGAAGGATCTGTGCAAGAAGGCTGAGGGATCTGCACTGGAGTCAGGAAGCAATGCTCAAAGTAAGGAATCATACTCAAGGTTCTTCCGAAAGGAACTGCAGACATCCTCAGTGACAGCCAGGACCTGAGCTCCTCCAATGATGAGAACAGTGATGTGCATATCAGGAAAACCAGCACTCCAAGCTTCTTCAGGAGAATCAACAGCACACCATCTTCCCCTCCAGTTCTCTTTTAATGCTGTTGGCAACAATCCCCAAATGGTCTTCCACCCCGAGAACCATGCTGACTCAGTTCAGCTGGGTGTTACAAGTGGACCATTAGTTAATCCACCACAGGGCACTATTTCAGAAACCAATCAGAGAGAAGATTGCTCCTAAGAGGTCATTTCAGCAAAGATCTGACAGAGGTAGGTAAGCCATAAAGATATCTTGGGGAAAGTATTAGAAAGGGTGGCCCGTGTGAAAGTAAGGAAGCCAGAGTTGCTAAAAAGTAGAGTGACAGGAAGAAGGGAAGGTCAGGGCCATGATGAAGAGCCATCTTACAGACTAAGACTCCAGATTATGACTGAATTAAATGAGAAAACAATAGTTTTGAACAGAGGACTAAGAATGATCTGACTTATGATTTAAAAGAATTGCAGTGCGATGAAAATACTCTCAGGGGCAAGGCAGAAGCAGAGAAATCAAAAAGAAAACTACTGCAATAACCTAGGCAAAAGGCGACCATAGTTACAATCAATCTGGTAGTGGAAAAGGGAGAGCTAGAGATGTATTCTGAAATATAAGTAAAATTTGATGATCCAATCAGTCATCAAGTTCTGTGAGTTCTACTAGTTCTGTATTTTGCCTTTTGTATCTGCTGCCTTCAAACGAGCGGTAGCCTTTTATCACCCACGCCTGCACACCTTTAGCACAGCCTCCTGATTGGCCCGTTTCTCCATTCTCTTTCTTTAATCCTTCCTGTGTGCCACTTTCAAAGGAGTCTTCCTTAAATATCAGTATATCACATCCCACAGCGTTCTTATCTTTCCCGCCACGCCCCCAACGGAATGAATCACCAATCCAGATTCTTAAAATTCCAGGTCAGGGTCTGTGCCTTTGAGAAGGTTCTGTGCCTAGACCACATGAACCTCTACTGATTGTTTTCTTCCTCTGACTCCTTTTGCAATACCTGTCCATTTTTATGGCATTTACTATTATCAATAAAATGTTGTAGAAGCCCCACAACCCCCTCACTCTCTCCAACCTGACCCAAGATAAAACCAGTGTTTTTATCTAAGTAGATTTTATAAAGAAATCCCACCTTAATCAGTGTCCTACACACGAAATCTAAAAGACTAAATGAGTATATTTATGATCTGAATTAGCTGTTTTTTTTTTTTTTGGCGGTACTGGGGATCGAACTCAGGACTCTGCACTTGCTAGGCAGGCGCTTATTCCACTGAGCTATATCCCCAGCCCTATGATCTGAATTAGAATGTGCAAAATAAGGTGTCATTCACAATAATAAAGAGTACTTGTATTTAGCCATAAAGACTTAAAACTAGGACTGGGGATATAGCTCAGCAGCACAGATGCCTGCCTGGCAAGCACAAGGTCCTGAGTTTAACTCCTGGTACAAGAAAAAAAAAAAAAAAAAAAAAAAAACTTAAACTAATGAAATCAATGCATTTCCAGTTTTTTTTTTAAAGAGAGTTTAACCACATTTTCCCTATGTCAACTTTATTTATTTTTAATTTTAATTTCTTTGTGTTTTTTTTGTAGGGCTAGGGCCTCAAACATATTAGGCAAGAGTTCTACCACTAAACTACAGTCCGGCTCCTAATTTTTATTGCAAATTATCAAAAATGAACAAAGTGAGAACAAAGGAAAAGTACATATAGATTTAAAATACTATCAGTAGAAACCCTGATAAAATGAATTAGCAATTCTGATAACAATCAAAATCTAAATAGGATTCAATTGAAATGATTAGAAAAGTCATCTTTAAAATCAATGAATAAATATACCTTATTCAAATGTTGTGCTATATAACCTCTTCCACAACCAACATCCAAAGCAAGGGGGAAATCTCTAAAAAACAGACACAGAAGTTATGCTCTGTAAAAAAAAAAAAAAAAAACAAGAAATAATTTTTCTTAAGTAAAAATATTTTAGTGAGTACAATTTCCAAACACAAATATCACCTGCCTTTTCTGCCACACTAAACCATTTTAGTGAATGCAACTGTCAAACACAAACACAAATATCACCTGCTTTTCTGCTGTATCTTTCAGAGCATACAAGTCTGTCTGATCCAGTTATTCATTCACAGAACCACATAAAGAATCACTTTCTACAAGGTGGCTTCATAATGCAGATTCAAAGAACAGATTTAAAAAGAGTATTTTAATTCAACAATATATTAAGGCAAAGAAAGAAAAGATATGAAATGTAAATCAGCATGAAATGAGCTGGCATACTTATCAGGGATTTAGCACTTCTCTTTCTCAAACTGGTGAGGCAGAACACTTAAAAATCTTCATGGAAGTATCATGAAATATTAACATTAAGGTAAACTTTTAAAGAAGTTAAATAATAGGAAACATTCACTGACATGCTTATCAGGTTCTAAGTACTATACTAGAAGTCCTACATATCCAGGGTTAAGAAAGTCAAGGGAAACACCTGAAGTAACAAGCAACAACCTATTCATGGATTCAGTTGGTTTCAATCCTGAACCTGAACTATTATCCTCCACACTAAGTTGTCTAAATATACCACATCATACTAAATCAGTATAGGTGTCTAATTGTAGGCCATGGGTTTATAATTTATGACTAAAAGTTAAGTCTTTATCTATTAGTAATATTTTTTTCCTGAACAACTAGAACAAAGAGTCCCTGTTCAATTTTCTTAAAAATAGATGTCAAAATTATAGATCATAGTAAGAGAATCCCTGGTGAAAAACAGCTAGTTTGCACCTAATGCCCTATAACTTGACAATGAATACAGCCAACATTGCAACATTAACTATACAAATTTTGGAATTAGAAAGACGTTAAGTTCAAATTTTGTGACGCAATTAACCTAGCTGGATCTTAGGTGCCTCATCTTTTCGAAATGAAAAAGATACTGCCTTCCTTATAAGAAGTACATATAAAGTACTTAGCAGAAAACAAATGTTTAACAAAAACTAGTTGTTAATTATCATTACTGATTATAGTAGTATTACATGAGTCCCAAAACCCACAAACTAGACATGTAGAAATGTGTAGCTGTTTTAAAGTCAACAAAAAAATCAATTTTAACAATATAATCTACTCTAATACTAGAATATTAATGAAAGGATATATGCAGTGTTTTTAATAACTGCAAATCTTTAATTTTTAAAACATGCTTTTAGTCATAATCACAGGTTTCTCAGAGCTTTAACTATTTTGCTCAGTGCTATGACATCAAGTTTGTAAAATCCAAATAGACTTGCAAAGTTAGTATTTTCTTTACTGAACCACAAATAACCTCTAATCCAGACAAATGATTATAGTTGCTTTGTGTATGTGTGTATACCTTAAAGTAATGAGACTAGCTTTGTTTGACGATACGTGTCTAAAATTTCAGGGTGTGGGAGGCAGGGGCAGGTGGATCCCCATGAGTTCCAGGCCAGCCTGGGAAAAGGGCTGACGTCAAGGCCAGCCCAAACTACACAGCAAAAATGTCTTAAAAAAAAAAAGTAATGAAACAAGTGAAATGAAATGGGACAGGGTATTTGCAAGAATGAGCCTTATTTTTATGTTATAAAATTAATTTACTCCAAGATTCTTTTAAGTTGCAAAGATGTATCTAACATATGGTTAAAGGAACATGTGCTTTTACAAAATTTCCTTTTCTATGAACAAATGTAAAAAATTAATCCCATCTTGGTTTAATTCAATGAATGTCTTTTAAACAACAGAGCACAAAAAAAGTGATTTGCTAATATCACTGAATAATTCCACTGTAAATCCATTAATTGCCCATAGCTTCCACTACATGGCTGTAAACTTCAATCTATAAAGCTTTCATTATGCCTAATATACAGAGCAACAACTCCATCAAAATTTTAATAATGCTTGATGAAACTGTTGATAAAATCGCCATAAACTGCCAATATGAACAGTTCTTAAGACAAACAGGCCAAAGACTCACTTTCTCCCGATTGAGAAACACATTTAGGTAGTGCTCTCCATTATTTTTGTTAATTTTAGTTGAACTTTTAAACCTACTGTCATCATTTATATATGAATGGTCCCCAGGAGCCTCATGTGTGCAGAGCAAGGCTTGTGGACGGTGACTGGATTATGGGTGGTACCCAGCTGGGCTGGTGTTGGATGTTGGGGTCTGATCTGAAGAGATGGGTTATGGGGGTATGACTTTTGGCCAAATCAAGTGGATCAGTCATTCAGACTTGAAAAAGAGCTACAAGTTATGCTTCCATATTTTTTTCCTTTATTCCTTTAAGGCAACAATGATAAAAAAGAATATTTGCTCTCCCAGATAATAAAGAGACACATAGTGTGACTCAAATGGCCAATCCTGTTAATATGTATTATCAGGTTCTGCCATTCCAGATATTAAGCTCTGATAATATATAAAACTCAAGGCTTCCTTCAAAAGTTCATTGTATTAACCAGGCATGGGGGAGTTCACCTGTAATCCCAGCTACTCAGGTGGCTAAGGCAAAACAATTACTTGAGCACAGGAGTTTGAGGCTAGCCTGGGTAATACAGCAAGACCTTGTCTTAAAAACAATTTTTTTTGTACTTTATTATGCTAACCATCACTTACCTTGCTATGTCATACACACGGTCAGCAATCTGACTTCCAACCTGAAAGATTATAAGAGGCAAAGAGGCAATGATATAAATGTGTTGGCTGGGCTTCACAGAGAAGCGACACTCCCATAGATTACATATGCTTCAACATGATAAATATTTCCCTTTATCTCTCTATTTCACAACACAAATTTCTTTTCAACTCTCAAATAGGAATATAACAAAATACACCAGGAAACATATTGAAGTCAATTTTATGAAATCAAGATTAAATATTCTTTACAATATTTTAAGATATTTGGCTTTAACACTCCTCACAAAGGAGAAAAGTAACAGGAAAAAATAAGCACATTGTTAACCCCACAGGTTAACATGAGGTATATGAAAGTGAAAAACTTATTTAAGCTTTATTAGAGATCAATATACAAGTTGTCACTCAATAAAAACTTAACAAATTTTATGTTACTTTTAAATAGTTACCAACATTCTTGAGTGACATGTACAAATTAGGAAAAAAAAAAATCTGAAATATAGCCCCCATCCCATCCCAAAGTAAAAATGGTCAGAAGGCTAGGTATCACCACTTACTGAGCTAGCTTCAGCTTGCATGTATAAAGATGTGGGAGTCTAATGTTTCCCTACATTCTACTCATTTCCTCATGATCACCTGAGTTTCTATTAATACATCAAAGTTCAGAACATTGGTGTATTTGCTTTTTGAAAGAAAATGGCCACTTGGTACCTCACTCCTAATATTAATACATTTGTTTATTATAAAAAGAAATGTTACAAAAAGAAATGTCATATACTTCTCATTTATTCTAGTTTTGCACATTGGTGAGTCTTCAGTGAAGTGGTAATCCAGGTGCTTCTCTTGGAGAGGAAACGCAACTATGGTGAACGATGAACGCACATCCTTCACACAGATGCCATTCTAAGGAATTCACATTTTCTAAATACCTGCTCTTCAGGAGGAAACTAGCAACTGGTGTGATCAGCGTACTCTGTGCCTTATGGATGCAGAACAGAAAATTTCCTGACAGTTGACTTTCCATCTCTGCAACAGACTTCATCAACCTCTGAGCAGCTGTCTCATCTAAAGCTTCCTGAAAACTGACACTGTCAACTACCTGGGCTTTGCACAGAGCTCTGCTCAATTAGCAGCTGAGTAAATGGTTATTGTTTTAGCCCGAAAGAACACATTTTACTCAACTCCAACTTTTTTCCACCCCTGACTGAAATATCTACTGAGACTTGAGCTCAGCGCTGTGTCCAGGGTAGAAACTCAATCCCTAGTCTACCAAGGCAGACAGGAAGCGGCCTTTCAACCTAGCACAGACAAATCAGGAGGGCTTAATTTTACTTTCGTAAAACATAAGATCACATCTACTCCGTGCTTAGAACCACCCAAGAGTCTCACACTCCTGTACGGCAGTGTTGCTCCAAAATAATGAATGCTACATAATTTTAAGCTTTCTAGGAGCTATGCTTTTAAAAGCAACAAGAAAATTTAATATTAATATACTTTAATCCAGTATCAAAAAGTTTCATGTAATCAATACAACCACCAGTAATGAGGTATTTTTCATCCTTTTTAACAGTAAGTCGCTGAAATCCGTTGTGTATTTCATACTTAAAACAAGTTTCAATGGGACTAGTCACCCGTGTGGAGCACGGAAGAAAACCTAGTCTTTACCCTGTAAGGCCCTAATAACCTGGGTCCTCCTAACCTCCTTTCCCATCCTCTTCAGAGCGTCAAGGAAGGGCATCACAAGGTCGTCTCTGCGTTGGGAGCTTTGCATCCGTCTTTCCTTTTGCCCCATAGACACCCCCACAGCCTGCCTAACTCCTTAGGTCTGAGCGGCCGTCCCAGACCATCGCAGTCATACACTTCATCTCCCCACCCTCACTTCTGTAGCTGAAACGACCTTTCTCGTGTGTGCCTGTCTGCCCCCCTTCTACAATGAAAGCCCATAAGTACAGCGGTCTAACTTTCCCCGGCCCAGTTAGAACCCAATCAATCCCCGGTGCGTAAGTGAATGAATGAACAGCACACTACAAATACCCGAACAGCCTTTCTTCATAACCTTGGCCCCGGAGTCGAAAGGCTGCAGCTCAAGGTGACACGATGAGGAAGGGACTCTCCGGGCCTAGCGGGAGCTCGCAGACTTAAAGGTCAGCGCCACTCTCCTCCGCGGTCCCGCGGTCTCACCTCCTCCTTCAGGTAGTCAAATCTCGTCGGCTCCGGCTGCCGGGCCGCCCAGTTTTTCTGTTTCCTCTTCAAACCCCGGTCGAAGATATTTAGAGCCCCGGGAGAAGTGCTGCCTAAGGGAGGGACGCCAGAAGCGACCTCTCGGCAAATAAGGTTCTCTGTCGGGGCTCTAGAGGTCCTATGCCTTAGCCACCGACCGCACAGCAGCCCCGGCCTGAGCATCGCCACCAGTGATTTATTGGTGCACTTTGTAGTGCGCCCGCGCTGCGCGGCTACGACAAATACAAAGCGACAGAGACGTACGCAAAAGGGGGCAAAGTGGAAGTAGTTTGGCCCCGTTCGCCTACCGTTGCGGCAGAAGGTCATGCAGAGGATTGTGGGTGTGGGTTCCATGTGTGGCTAAAAGAGATCCGAGCTGGTGAGTGGGAAAGAGCTGAGAGCCACCAATCCGGGCTCCAGAGGGGCAGAAAAAATGTGGCACTACCCCCTTTGTGTCACCCTTTGGGTTTATGAGGGGCACACCCGTTCTTTCCCTTTCTGGAATCTTCGTTCAGGTTTCTTTAGTTCTTTTCAGAGTTGCTTCTCAGATTGCCACAGCCCAGTAGCTTCCGCGTGAGGACTGGGAGGTAGGAAGGAGACCTTCGTTCCGGGGTCAGTGTAAGGTTCTCCGCGTTAGACGATGGGGTGTATTGTCGGGATGCCGACATTGTTCTGTGGTGTGGTGGGGCCGCCTTCTGTTCTCCAGGCAGCTGATGTTTAGAGCTTTCGTTTTAAATATTTTCATGCATTACCTCTAGTACGCTAGTTGGATGAGTGACATCTACGTTGTAAAGCTATTCAGAGTTATGTGCTGTACCACTCTAAAATTTGTAAATGCATCAGTGAAACATTTGATTTTTTTGGTTGGTGTATAATTTTTCCCCCAAGTATAAGAAAAACAACAGCTAGAGTGTCATTTCCTATTTTTAAATAAAGCAACGTTGTCTTGCTTGATCAGTCTTTTTGCTCTCAACAGTTACTAAGTTTGGCTTTTTGCACAGTTCAAATCCAGAGACGCTAACCCATCAGAGACTATGAAGGAAAGTGTACTAATTTATATGTACATTTAAATACGTTTATGGAGGATCTACTCGTTTGAGCCTTAGTCACGTTAGAATTAAAAAATCATAGAAAAATAATATTTATTAAGTGGAGTGAGCCTTTACCTGGTTTTTGATGGAAGGTAGCATATAGAGAAGAAAGTTTGTAAGTTAAGCCTGCTTTAATTTTGGTCTGTAGTTAGGACACTATGTAGAAATAAAGGCTGTTGGGAGTAGTAGGAGATAAACATTAACAGAGAATGAGACTAGAATATAGAGAAACAAGTGAGATCAACGGAAGCTTGGGAATTTCCAAATTGCATTCGCTTTTTACTTGTAGCAGTTACATCTAGAGATACAGACATTCTAAGTGCAGTGGGCTAGGAAACATTTGTTGCACTCTATGAAACTTTAAGATTTTGTATGGGTTGCCTTAAAATTAGAGTATGTTGTGAATTAATAGTTTTAAAATTTTAAATACATTAATCTTTCAAACAAATCAACATTTGCTTTATTTTTCAGTGTTAGGTTTCTGTGAACAGTTCTTCAGGAAGACTTTAAAAATGTCATCCAAACAAGAAATAATGAGTGACCAGCGATTTAGGCGTGTTTCAAAGGACCCCAGGTTCTGGGAAATGCCAGAAAAGGATCGAAAAGTCAAAATTGACAAGAGATTTCGAGCCATGTTTCATGATAAAAAGTTCAAATTGAACTATGCTGTTGATAAAAGAGGACGCCCTATCAACCACAGCACTACTGAGGACTTGAAACGTTTCTATGACCTTTCAGATTCTGATTCTGATCTCTCTGATGAAGATAGCAAAGCATTGAACCAACAGAAAATAAAGAAGAAAAGTCAACAGACAAAAAAGGAAATAGAGTCAAAAAATGTGATTGAAGAAAAACAGAAGGAAACCAAGAAAATTAATCAAAAGGATCCTGGAAGTAAAAGTGATTTAGATAATTCTAAAAGAATTCAGGAAATGAAAAGCTTGTGTAAATTTAAGAAGATAGATTCAGAAATAAGTCCTAAGAAGGAAAGCAAAGAACTTACACAAAAAAGTACAAAAAACAAAAAAAGCATTATTGAAGATAGTAGAGACTCTTTTCCAAAAGGAAAACTAAAGACAGACCCAAGCACCTCTAAAATTGTGAAATCTTCCAAGATCAATTTTTCTAAGACAAAAAGAGAAAAGCAATCAGGTTGGTTAGGGATCCTGTGGGGTTAGAATAATGTTTTATGCTGGTCTTTTAAAAGGGTAAACAATACTTATTTATATAGAGTATTAAAAATGGTTAAATACCTTAGAAATACAAAGCTCTGAAAAGAAAAGTAGCCAGTGATTTGTTTTTGGTGATAGAAGATGTAAAACTTTGAGTCTTAATGTTAATTTGTGGGCAGTTGTGAGAGCTATAATTTCTAATTAGGTAAAGTAGCAGATATTATATGATAAGAGATGGATCCTAAGAAGGAAGAGTTGGGTACTCATTCACCTAGTATGTGTAGATAAAGCATGAGTAAGGCATGAGAGGATTGTTGCTAGATTATATGATGCCTTTGTGCCAGTTAGAGAAAGGCGTGCCGTCTGAGCACAGAGCTTCCCAGGGTTCATAGTTTGGCTAGGGATAACACTTTTGAATGAAATAACAGGTTCTTTTCCCCTAAGCAGGTAGAGTTCTGTAAGGTACATGGTTTAATCAAAGGTTGGCTTTGATTTCAATCCTTGCCTTTTTATATGCCTTTGTATGAGTAACAGTCTCCTAAGCTCTTTGCCTTGGCCCTGATCTAAAGTAGAACTGTCCGATAGAAATACATAATTTTTAATTTTCTAGTAACCATGTTAAAAAATAAACAGCTGGAGTTAATATTTCAAAAAAGGTTTTCAAAAATAAAAATTTAATATGTGATCAGTATTTTAAAGTTAATGCTCTTTTATTTTTATACCAAGTATAAATATGGCTCAAGTTGAATGAGCCACATTTCAAGTACCAAATTGCTACATGTAGTTACTACCTACCGTGTTAGAATAGGCCTGAGTGAAAGAAATTTTGAACCGTAATGCAAGATAGAATAATACTGCCATAAAAGGTGCTTAATAAAGGAATATGAAGTTCAGAAATGGTCACTGAAGCTGTAATCAGAAAGATTCCTGGGGGAATTTGTATTTGATTGGGGTTTGGAAAGAGTTAACTTAAAAAAAAGGAAAAAAATATGTCTGGGGACGTAGCTCAGTGGCACAAGCGCCTGCTTAGTGAGCATAACGTGCTGAGTTCAATTCCCAGTACCAAAAAAAACTTAACTTTGTGAACCAAAGCAGTCAAAACAGAAACCACTTTTTGAGCCAAGTTATGATTGGGCATGTTCAGAAGAGAATCTAATAATCCTATTTGATTAGATAATAAGCTTTTGAGGTGAATGGGTAATAAAGCTAAGAATAGGTATTTAGAACTAAGAAAGAAATACATGGCTCTAGTTTGTATTTACGTATTAACTAAGTTTATTGAAATTTTGTGTTACCTCTGGCAGCAGGAAATTATGAAGGTTGGTGTTTCTTGATGATGTAACTAAAAATTGTTCAGATGAGCCAAACAGGCTGATGGTGGTGGTTCTAGGACCCAGAGAGGTTTTAGGAACCAGCAGAGACAATTCTTAACAGATGACACTGGGAAGGTAGAAAGTATCAAGCTGTGGACAGAATGTTAGGTAGGAGAGACTAGGAAATCAGAGATGGGATCTTATTTCATTTGGTGTGGAACTAGGCAGCAAACATCATGAGGTCCATCAGGGGAAAAGAGATAGGAATCTAGTTACTGATACTGGCGCATAAGATTTTACTGGCATTAGCAGCAGAGTTGATTTGATGTTGATTTGTGAGGTAAGTTGGTCTAGCATCCTTGAAGTTCCACTTGACTTAGGGCACTAGGTTAGTGTAATATGGCCTTCTTTGGAGTGATTTTATAGAATTATTGCATATCTTATCTTTACATATTTTATAGAATTTTTCCAATTTAATTTTCTCAGTAACTTTGAGAAATGAAAGTGATTTATACAAGGACGCACAGTACTATAACTCATGTCTTCTGAATCCTTCTACCCTACTATAATTTATATTTGTGTCCCAGACTAGAAAAGGCATAATTTATTAGTAGATATTAAATGGCTCCATATATAATTCTCTTGTTCATTAGTCATTGCATCAAATACTCAGTGCAAGGGCCTTTTTAAGTGCTATAAGGTTAAAGTTATATGAGCAGGTACAACTTGATACATCTCATTATAAAATCTTCATGCCACTATTTGCATGCCTAAGAATTTAAGTAAATGATTTCATGTGTGTACAAAGAATGTACTGGAGCATTATTTTTTAATTTAAAAATGGTAACCTAAATCATTAAGATTTTTGATAAGATAAGTTGCAGTACATCCAAACATCTGTGATATAAGAAGTTTTAAAAATAGGTTACAAATCAAAAATTATAAGACCAGCTACTTTAAAAAAAAATAGAAACTAGTTAGAAAATTATGTACCAAAATAATCATCTAGTTATCTCTGATTGAAAAATTACTAGGCTTTGTTTTCTTCGTTAAACTGTATTGTTTAAAAATTTTTTTTAATCCGCATTCATTATGTTTATAGTTCAGGAGAAAAATAATGGTAAAACAGTTTTTTAAAAAGTTTGAAAAGTACCAAGGTTTAAAATAACTACTAGGGCAGTATAGTCTGGGAATAGAGGCAGTTACTTACTTTAACCCCATTTATTTCAATGAATAAATACTCTGCATGTAATTGATATTGTCACAACTAGTAAAATTTCTTTGATCTGCTATTAGTTTGTGATACACCTCAAATGTGTTATATACACCATTGTTATGTGTAAGATTTTAGGTGATACTTATACTTTTATATTAATAGGTATGTATTACTTCAACATCATAAAAAAATATAACTTCTGTGACATGAGGAATATTTAGAATAAAACTAGTATTTTAAAAAATTTACTGAAAAATACCAATAGCATGCAAAAATAATGAAAATGTGATAATGGTTGGTACTTGGGAAATGCTGCTATACTAGGTAGAACTGGTTACACAAAATGATATTTTCAGGTATGCTGCTTAAATGTTAATTCTGCTTACCTCAAAGCAACTTGCTTTTGTTGTGCTTTTCTCTTCCTTTGTTCAGAAGCTGTGATTGTGTCTTCTTTTGACCTTTTCACTTTACAACTTAGTTATTTTTTATTATTCCTACAGTGTTGTGCTAAAATAAAAGGCATTTTCTGCTTTTCCTCCTAACAAGATGCCTGTTTCCAAATTAATCTTTTTGTTGTTGTTTCTTGCTTTTTGAAGCAGAATCTCACTATATAGTTCAGGCTAGCCTTGAACTCACAGCAGTCCTCCTGCCTCAGCTTCCTGAGTGCTGGGATTACAGGCATACTCCACTATGCTGGGCTGTTCAATTAGTGTTGAGTCAAATAGTATCTGTAAAACTGTTTCCTTATAATTGATATACCTGTCTGCAAACAGAAATGTCTCTCTGTGTGGTGCTTTAGAAGATAGTCATAAATCATTAAGTTCTTTTTTTATTTATGAATTGATCAAAGGCATTGAATCATGTTACAAATTATCTTTTTGCCTTTCCATCTAACTCAGTGCTTTGTACATAATAGTAAAGAAATATTTGGCCAGTGAATAAATATTACGAGGATAGGATGAAGAGAACTAAGTTTGATTCTAAACCTTAAACTTTTAAATTTAAGGTTAGAGCCTAGAGGAAGTGGAAGCACCAGCTGAAATAAAATGTATAGGATAAGATATACATATACATACAATAATTAAAAAGTATGTAGAAGTAGGAAATGAACCTTTCAGTATTATGAAGACTTACAAAAAATCCTGTTTAAATGAAAGCAACTCATGGTATATTGAACTAATGGTATATTGCTAACCCTAACAGTTAAGTTCAACAATTAGCAGAAAAGGCAGTTATTACTTCTGCCTCTATAGGTGATCTCATCCATATCACAGCTTCTGTTGTCATAGATATAAACATATAAACAAGTCAGATTTTCTTCTCCAACCCATATTTCTTTGAGCTGTATCTCTTACAGCCAACACCTTACTGATGTTTTCTTTTGAGATGATTCAGAGGCACTTTAAATTCAAAACTGAATTCACAGTCTCCCCCCACCAAGTACTGTAAACTATTTTTCTAGTTGTCCCTGTTCATCTCTACATCTAGCCTGCTGGCTAATGCAGCCAGTGCTTTCATCTTTGACACTTTTGAAACTCCTGTTTCCCATATCAAATACCCTGTCACTGATTACTGAATTTTTACTTTCCTTTACCTGCATCATAGAAGTTATATCTTTTCTGAATTTAATGTCACAATAATTTAGATTCAGTTTAATAACTCAGCATATGTATTTCTCCCTTTAACATGTTTCAGCGGTTCCATCCATAACAGCAAGAGATAGTGATGGTAACGTGTCTGACAACGACGTTCTGGAGGAAGATGCAGACAGTGCTGATGAAATAGGAAGTGATGAGGAATCTGAGGATGAAGTCACAGGTGGGGGTAGAGCTTCGGCTGATGATGGGAGTGAAGATGAAGAAGAAGGAGATAGTGAGGAGGACGATGACAGTGACAGTGGCCCTGATCTTGCAAGGGGTAAAGGAAATATAGAAACTAGTTCTGAAGATGAAGATGATTTGGCAGATGTATTTCCAGAAGAACCCGGTTTTGAGCATGCTTGGAGAGAATTAGATAAAGATGCTCCTCGAGCTGATGAGGTAACATTTTTAAGATTACTGTTAATAACGTAGCACAATTAGCTGTCATCAGTGGTGGGCTTGGGAAGGGGCTAAAGATGTGTGTAGCTTGGTGGTAGAGTGCTTGCCCAGTATGCAAGAGGTCCTGGATCTGATCCCTAGCACTGTCGAAAGAAAAGCATAATATTGGTACCAGTGAAGCTCTTCCTACTCTTACGTATGTATTTGAAGGGACAGTACTGGGGACTGAACCCGGCATATCACAGCTGCTAAGCAAGGGTTGTACTACTGAACCACATCTTTAGCTGCCGGTAATAATATTCTTGATGATTCTGTTTAATGCTTCGTGGTGTTTACTATGTTTATAAAGTTAGATGTCTGTCCAAGCTAATAAGGAAGTTCATAAATAAGTCACTTGAACTTTTTTAGAAGTTGTTTTAGCTAGTTATGTTTCTGTTCATGTTATGCCTTGGGGAAATGCTATGTGGTAACATATCTTCCTTGCTCACGCATGGGTGGCAGAATAGCTAGCTTAGTAAACATAGGAAAATGTCATTTTATGGTTACTTTCTAATTCAAAAACTAAAAACCAAGTGAAAGTGTTCATCTGTTACAGTTTACTATTGTTTGACTCATTTGAAGTTCTCTTTTACATAGTGAAACACCCTAGGTAACTACTGTACTGCTAACTTCAGAACTTGAGGAAAAAAGGATTACAGTTTTGAATCTTTATCAAGAATTGAAAATGATATAGATTTTATTACATTTAATTCCTTTGCTTTCTCAGATTACACGTCGATTGGCAGTTTGCAACATGGACTGGGATAGATTAAAGGCAAAAGATTTACTGGCTCTGTTCAATTCCTTTAAGCCTAAAGGAGGTGTTATATTTTCTGTAAAGGTGAGAATTGATTTCATTTTGAAGTAAATGTTTCTGGAGTTAAATCTTTTTTTTTTTTTTTTTTTTTTTTTGCGGTACTGTGGATCAAACTCAGGACCCTGCACTTGCTAGGCAGGCGCTTATTCCACTGAGCTATATCCCTCTGGAGTTAAATCTGACTTTTTTTTTAATGATTTAAAACTATGACTATTTTTCCTTCTAAAGGAAATATTCTGGAAATTGTCCACCACAATTGGATGTGAAACTGATTGAACAGGTATAGTGTTAGAAAGGAGGAGGTAAAATTCTTATTATTGGGTTGTATGATTGTGTCTGCCTTGGAAACCTAAATAAACAGAGACTCAGTACAAGACAAGGTATAAGTTAAACATTATAAAACAAATTGCATAACCTATTCCTAGCATTAGCAAGTCAGGAAATAATCCTGCTTATACTACCAATAAAACCATATGAAGCTCTTGGAAATTACCTTAATAGATACAGGTGTTCTGTCTGAAGTAAACTGTAACAGTTGATAAATTTGAAAAACAAATTTTCAGGTACCATATTTCAGGCCAGCATGATGATTAAGAATTTGCACTTCATTAGAATTGGGGAGTAGAGCTATAGCTTACAGGGAGAGTGCTTGTCTAGCATATACAGAGCTCTGGGTGCAAATCCCCAGTATTACTAATAAAAGAATTGAGGCTTTGCATTGTGACAGACTTGTGTTCAAATGTAACCGTGTTACTCCAGTGTAGTAACCGTGTTACTCCAGTGGTGACTGTAAGGAGCTGGAAAGGAGCAGCTCACATATGTTTAGTGCACTCCTAAACAGCTCCTGATTATTAGTATTTTTTATGGAAAATGGTAAAACAACATTTCATAACAAAGTAATAGAAGAATAGCAATAGTTAATACATTACATGTTGTTATCTTTAAAGTAGTTGCTCAGGGTACAAGGTAGGGCATAAAGATTCCTCCTATCAATATTAGCACAAACCTTCCTTTGACATGAACTAAGAGATGCTAATAGTGTAACTGACTTCCATCTTTCCCCTCTTGCCTACTGTCCTTTCCCCTTTTACCCATAGTATATTTTTAAATGTCAGTTGTGCAGTTTGGTTGTAATTTTGATCAAAATTTTAGTTCGGTGAAATTTTAGAAAAAGGGTATTAATCATCTAAAACAAAACAAAACAAAAATGGCTAGTAAACTTCTGAGAAATCATGCCAATACAAAAGGAATCACCATACCACTTATAATATCTAAACATTTTACAGTGCTTTGAGAGTTCACATGTTTGGTCTAAAACTGGACAAAATAGATGAACAAGTTTGTATAATTTAGATCAAAGTATGTTTGAACATGTTGAGAGAAATGGACAAATTATTGGACAGGAAACTTGGTTCATATTTTCACACTGTAATATCCCAAGGTACGTGACAGAATGGAATGAAGGGGAAAAATTAAAAGTCAAACTACAGGCAGGGGATGTAACTCAGTGGCACAACACCTGCCTGGCAAGCACCAGACCCTGAGTTCAATTCCTGATAGCAAAAAAAAAATCTAAATACTTTTTTTTTTAATGTAATGGAGTACTATGTGACTATAAAGAATGATAAAATTAAGATATTTATAGGTAAATGGATATAACTTCAGACCATACTCTTTAAGTGAAAGAAACTGGACTCACATGTATAAAAATCACATTATCTCCTTGGTGTGAGAAACTGAAAGAGTAAATAAGAACCAAAATGTACAATAGATGTTGTGAAAAGGGAAGAAATTATTCAAAAGGAAAGAAGAACTAGGGTAGGGGTAGGGGGAAAGGAAGGAAGAGAAAAGGGAAAAAAATTGTAAAAAGATAAAATGGAAACCAAGTTTTGTACATAGGGAGAGGGGAAGATAGGTTGAAGGAAGGAGAGGATATTGGGAAAAATAGAGAAATCAAAATATATACAGGTACAAGTTCCCTATGATGAATATGATCATTACGTATATCTAAAAAAAAAAAATCAAACCACAGAGACAGGAGAAGAAAGAAATGTGTTTTGTTAATTCTTACATTTTAGGAGATAATAAATAGTTTCTAGAGCTAGAAAAGAGAAGGAAAAAAATCAACAGATGTGACTACATATATTTAAGACTTCTATACAACCAATTATGTAAATCTCAGTATTAGTAAGAAAAATTCAAATCTTGTTGATAATTGACTATTTCCTACAACTCAATTCTATATTAGATAACAAATTATATTAAGCTCAGCAGTATCAAATGATATTAAGTTAATGTAATCATATTTCTTGACTCTCAAAGTAGCCAAGATTAAAAATACCAAGTCCCAGTAAAGGAATCCTTTTTTAGATACTAAGACTACCTAATCAATATGGTAACACTGCCATCGGTTTTGTTCTTTACTATTTGAAGAATTTCTTCCAAAAGAAAGCATTGGATAAATAATAACCGGGTAATAACGCATAAGTTGGATATTATAAAATTGGTTTTGTTCATTATGTTTTATTCATTTCTGTAGTTATTTTTGTATAATTCATATAAACTTTTATTCCAGTCTCTATTTTTCTCTGTATTCACACTCAGACTTTCTTGTGTTGAGCATCTTATTTTTCTTTCCTTAATTTTTCTTTTGAGTCCCAAAACCATCTTGTTCAGTGTGATGTGTAGAGGAGATACTCCAGTTTTGTTCCCGAGCCCCAGATCTGTTATTCTGTAGCCAGCGTGACTTAGTTCAAAGGAAATTCCTCAAGATGCTTTACCTTTGTGTCATGAGTTTGGAGAGAGTTGTTTTAATTGATTGAAGCTGTGGCTCTTAGAGTCTCTCACCATGACAAATCTGGGTGTTGTACGAATGTTTAAATTATATCAATCTTATTCTGTTGTGTGTTTAGATATATCCTTCGGAGTTTGGAAAGGAGAGGATGAAGGAAGAGCAAGTTCAAGGACCAGTAGAGTTATTAAGCATCCCTGAAGATGCTCCTGAAAAGGACTGGTATTGAGTCATTATAGAACTTGAAACTGAATCTCATAAAATTCATGTCATCAATTCAGAATCCTGGTTAGCTTAATAGGACTAAACTTTACACTTTTATCATTTAGGGTTCAGACAGGTTGCAAAACAGATTGTAGTCTGTCTGAAGTGTCATACTATTCCAGCAGTATTTTATGTGTATATTTACATTTATATATTGTCAAAAATAATGGTTACAGTTTTTGCAAAACATTTCATGATGAATTGATTTTTTTTCTCACTAGTCTTGCTTTCATTTTGAGATGTTACGTTCCATATAAATAATACCACAGATCTGTTTAACCTTCAAATTATACCATTTTTCCTATTTAAGAATTAAACAGAAAAATAAAAGAATTATATAGTAATCAAAGAAATAAATTTAAGATAGTTTTTAAGCCACTAGGTGGAGCTGTACATCCATGTAATAAAAACGGTGGTTAAGTAGCTGGGTGGCAGGAGAGGCAGATGAAAACTTTCAAAGAGTATTTTTGTAGTTAAGTGAAATTAAACTTACAACTGTTTGGATTTGATGACACCTGAATATGGAGAAAACATTTTGCGAGATCAGGAATTTCTTCTCATTAGTGCTAATACTTTCCAAACATTTTCTACTCCAGGAAATTGGTCCAGCAGTTTTACTTGAGAAGGTTTATTATATAGCAAAACAAAAATCAACCAAAATAAATAACTTTTTTAAGAAATACAATTATAGGTAAGTATATGTAATTCTTACACTCCATTTCTAAATAGTGTTTCAATCCAGATACCAAAAATCTGTATCTAGTCAGAATAATAGTTTAAATTTAAGTATTGGATTATCGGCCAGGCATGGTGGTGCATGCTTGTAATCCCAGCACTCAGGAGGCTGAGGCAGAAAGATGGCTTCAAGTTTGAGGCCAGCCTAGGCCACAAAGTGAGTTCAAGGCCAGTGTGAACTGCTAGTGAAACCCTGTCTAAAAAAGACAAAAAAAATTGGATTATTGTGAAAGCAAAGACGTGAAATAAAAGATAGCTTGGAATGAAGCCCAGCTTTTAACATATTTTTAAACAATGATTACATCTAGTTTAATGAAGTTTCCTCCCTGTAGGACCTCTAGAGAAAAACTGAGAGATTATCAGTTCAAACGACTGAAGTACTATTATGCAGTAGTGGACTGTGATTCTCCTGAAACAGCAAGTAAAATTTATGAGGATTGTGATGGCCTGGAATTCGAAAGTAGTTGTTCTTTCGTAGATCTAAGGTAATCCAATGTGTATCTTACCAGTTGAACCTTAGTGCAAATAAGTAAAATGTTTGAACACATAGTGTTATCTCTTGTTTTATGTTCCAAAAAAGTTACTTGCTTTTGGATGAACTGTTATGTGAAACATCACTCTCAAGAAGGAAAATGAACAAGAAAATGTTGAAGTATTATGTATAGAATCTTCACACATACATGTCCTTCCAAACATGTTGACTGTGTTATGCAGTGATTATAAGTAACATGCAGTGATATTTCTTTGTAGCTTTTTTAGCACTAGAAGCCAGGTAAAGTAACTAAACAGCATTGATAAAGGGACACAGTAATTTGCTAATAGACTGGTATCTAGATCTGTGTTATCTAGTACAGTAGCCACTAATATGTGGATGTTTTGTTTCATAAAATGAAATAAAACTTAAAAATTAATTTTCTCAGTCAGATTAGTCATTTCAAGTGATTAATGGTCATATTTTGGACAAGCAGGTAAAAACCATTGCCATCTTAACAGGAAGCTCTTATGGACGGCACTGATCTAGTGTTTCAGGGAGTGAACACTGTTGCAGCCATAGTCTTCAGACTTAGGCATTATTTTCAGCAACTGCTCAAGCTTCACTGACCCAGAGCTGAAAAAGCTTAGATGGTTGTGAATGTGAGTTCTAAGGAAACAGGCAGCCGAACTACTATGCTTTTTATTTTGTGCATAGATCTTTTGAATGTAGGAAATCATCGTACTATGACAACTGAATAGAAATCACTTCTTTGGATCTAGGTTAGAGGCTTTGTTCTCAAAACTATATATTTCAGGAAAAGTGCATCATTGTATAATCACTATGACCTTTGTACTTCCAATATTCAGGCTGGTAGAAAAAGTAAAAAAGGAACTTGTAATTTGAGGTAAGATTTTATTAGCATGCTTAAGTATTCAGCAAGAATGACATCATCTGATTAAACAAGCTGTTTCCCTCATTTTTTTTTCACAGTTTCAATAGTAGATTCTTGATCTAAATTATTTACCAAATATTTGTTAGAATACTAAACACTTAGACACTTATGAATTTATGCTAATTTCTTTTCAGCATCACTTCACTCTGTTTCCTTTTCTGGGACATTTCCATGCAGTGTTAGAATAAGCTCTGTGGTACCTAGAAAGTAAGATCAGTAACCACATGAAATTTTTAAATTTTACATTCCTCATTTTACTTTACTTATATAACATCAGGAAAAAAACATTTCAATTTCTGCTGCCATCTAGTTATCTAAGGAACCCTTTTTAAAAAAATCTTTCCCAATCTTCTCCAATTGGATTACTTTTAAAAAGACTGATCTCACAAGACATTGATGCACACATATAATCCCAGCACATGGGAGGCAGGAGGATTGCCATGAGTTTAAGACCATTTGGGCTACATAGTGAGTTCAAGACCAACCTGAACTACAAAGCAAGACCCCATCTCAAAAAAGTCAGAAACAGTCAGGCATAGTGGTGCATGCCTATAATCCCAGCATTTGGGAGGCTGAATCAGGAGGATTGCTACAAGGTCAAAGCCAGCATGGGCGACATAGTGAGTTTAAGGCCAGCTAGAACTACACTGGGAGACCTTGTCTCAAGAAAACCAAAAGCAAAGAATAAAAATTATTAATCTCATATCTCTGCATGGTGGCACATGCTTATAATCCCTACATTCTGGGAAGCTGAAGCAAGAGAGCTCAGCCTGGACAACTTAGGTGACTTAGCAGACCCTGTCACCAAGTAAAATATAAAAAAGGGATAGGTATGTAACTCAGTGTCACATCCCCAGTACCACAAAGTATATAAATTTAATACAATATACTAAGTATAATTACTATAATACACTATATCTGTACAACAAAAGTGTAATCTGGACAAGGATAGTATACAAATTTAATGAAAATTACCTATTTTTTTTTTCTTTTTTTTGCATATAGGTGATTGAACTCAGGGCCTTTACACTAAGCTAGGCCCTTTGCACGAAGGTAAATCTCCAGCCCTTTTTTTAAATTTTGAGACAGGATCTCACTAAGTTGCCCAAACCAGGTTCAAACCAGGTTGTAATCCTCCTGCCTCAGCTCTCCCAGAGGCTGGCCAAAAACTCACTTTTAATATAATAGATAGTCTCTGTCTTCTGTGTGTGCGGAAACAGTTTCTTACATAAATTTTAAAATGTAAAAACCATAACAATAGATTATTTGGTACTTTACTTTTTTTCCATTGCCTAGCTCAAGCCCTAAAAATTAATTACAATGGTAAGTTTTACTTTGTAAAAGCTCATTATTTGTGTAATGAAATTGTAAGATAGTAGTATTAAAGGCTTTGGGTCTTGAATCAACCTTTTGTCTTTATTTCCAATGACACATCATGTGTTTGATACTTTATATTCAGAACACATTACCCATTAATCATTCTGTTTGATCTTCAGAGTAACATAGAGCAGACCAGTGACTGCACTATTAGAAGTCTGCGTCTTTTTGAAACATGATGTATCCATATGTGCTTGCACTTGAATTATATTAACTGACTTCTCAACTGTGTATGAACAAAACATTCTCACAGATTTAGTAGAATTTCAGATTTATAGTTTAAGAATTTCAGAAATTTTGTGTCATGGTAACTTTTAACATTGTTTTCCTCTTCTACATGTGTGTTCTCTAGAAACTTTGTATGGCATATATGTATAAACTACAGTTAATTAATTGAGAATCTACGCTCTAAATTTTTTTTTGCATCCTAGGTTTATACCAGATGATATTACTTTTGATGATGAGCCTAAAGATGTAGCCTCAGAAGTGGATTTAACAGCATATAAACCAAAGTATTTCACATCCGCTGCAATGGGAACATCAACGGTATCTCAATGTTTGAACAAATTTATAGCTGGACTCCATTGCTTTAAGAAGAGACTTGTATATTACTTGCTTATAGCATCCTTGGAAAGTAGTCAGATTATTAATGCACAAATACAAATAGAAGTGAAGCACATGTGTTTGCATTATCTTCTACATCTGTCTGAACCAATTTGCAGATTCTTTCTGTGCTTCTAAGTCGGTTTTGGTCAGTTGCTTCATAATATTTCTTTCTATCTTGGCCACACACTCTTAACTAACTTTCCTCTTCCTCACCTGAAATACCTACTCAGAGCTGTACTCTGAAGCCGCCACCCTGGCTTCCCCTTGCCTTTCCTGTGTGACAGACCACTGTCCTCTTCCAAGAAGAGGCTGGTGGCAGAGACAGATACCGTGTGTGCCACTTGCTATGCTGTGGAGGATGCAATATAATGCTGATTAGTTAGTTGATTAATGCTGATTAGTAAAAACCCACCATTGTGGAATAAATGAAGTCCAAAAGAGTCACATAAAGTATAAGGGCATGTCATTTTCAAGACCAGTGTAATAGCCTTATCCAACATGTCTAGCCAGTGAGTCTCAAGTTCCTGAGTCTTGGCTATATCATCAGTATCTCTCCCAATTTCAACAACAGTTTGGTAGTCATAAGCTCAGACTTAGTTATCAGAATAGGAATAATTCTGAATCCTGTAGCTAACTGGAACTTCTGTGTCCATGGCAACAATTTTAAGGATTCCTTGGTTAATTGGTTCATACTTTTTTGTCCTCATAAGAGAAAGTTGCTGGGGGAAGAAGTGGTAAGGATATGGGACGCACACTAGGAATGAATGTAAAACCCCTGTGTTGGCTAGGTATGAGTAGAGGGCAAGAGCCAGTCACTGTCCAGTCATGGTGCAGGTGAGTTCCCGTCTCATGGGGGTTTACTATACTTCCAGCCAATAGAAACCTTTCTCCTTTGGGGGGCGGGCTATTCCGGGGATCAACACACAACCTCGCGCTTGCCGCCCAGGTGCTCTATCACTGGCACCTTTCTCATCAGTGGTTTTTAATCTTTGTTGGAAAATGGCCCCCCTGGGATTGTGTAGCTTTACCAACAGATCTCATTTGATTTGTGGATTTCCCATTATCTTAGAACTTCAGGTGAAAAACATGTTTTCACAGTTGTTCATAGTGTCAACTTTTTCATCAGTTTTTTTTTTCAGTGTGTATACAAGTAAGCGACACACTGATTTGTAGCCCAATTAATGGAATATACTGCATATAGCAGAGAAATTAGGAGGAGGAAGATACAGGTCAATAAAAATGATTCTCTTTGCACAAGTAGGACACTGATACTTACTCATTCATGTACTTGTTTAAATGTCGTGACTTTTTTAACTTACTGTTAAATATCCAAGTTAACAACATAGTCTTTTTTTATTTTAAAGAAAAGAAAAATAATAAAAACAATGGTATAAAATTTCAAAACAAGATTGTAGAAGAGCATCAGTGCTCAGTACATTGCTCAGTGTTATCTTCAAAGTAGTTGCTCAGAATACAAGATATAGGCATGAAAAACTGATCAAGCAGTGTAGGCATCTACCTGTCCTTTGAGTGAGCTAATAGCAATTAGTATATCTGTCTTAACTATCGTGTGTGTGTGTGTGTGTGTGTGTGTGTGTATACACATATGTATACATATATGTACACATATATGTATAATTTTTTTCCTTTTCCCTTTTCTCATTTCTCCCATTCAAGTTACTCTTTCCCTTTGAGCATTTTCTTCCCATTTCACAATATCTATTTTACATTTTGGGTCTTACTTACTCTTTCAGCTTCTTACACTAGGGAGACAATACAATGTTTACACATGCAAGACTGACTTATTTCACTTACAGATATGGACTCAAGTTGCATCCATTTCCCTATAAATGTCTCAAGCTTATCTTTATAGCTGAGCAGTACTCCATTGTATAAAAATACCACAACTTTTTTATCCACTCCTCAGTAGATGGGCATTTGGGTTGTTTCCAAGATTTTGCTGTGACAGATTGTTCTGCTATAAACATGAGTGCATATATATCGTAATATGGTAACAGCATATATTCTTTAACAAGTTTGAATTGGTTTTTTTTGGTGGTACTGGGGATTGAACTCAGGACCTTGCGCTTACCAGGCAGGCACTTATTCCACTGAGCTATATCCCCAGCCCTACAAGTTTGAATTGTTGATGGTACCTATTTTGTTTGTTTTTCTTATTCGTTGGTGAAAGGTGGAGATCACTTGGGATGAGACTGATCATGAAAGAATCACAACACTCAACAGAAAATTTAAGAAGGAAGAACTTCTAGACATGGATTTTCAAGCCTACTTAGCTTCCTCTAGTGAAGGTGAAGAGGTGATAGAAGAGGAGCCCCAAGGTACTTTTAAAGTTTTCACTTCAGTTTTAATCTCTGCAACTTATTCGTGGCACCACCTATCAAACAAACCAATGAAACATCAAAAGAATTAGATTTTTAAATAAGTAATATGTCATTTATTAATACCCTAGGGCAGTGATGGCAAACCTTTTAGAACTTTCATTTATAACAAACAGCCTGCTGCGTAAATCCCATAGGTTGACCATCACTGGAGTGATGGTAAATGGGGAAAGAAGTAATAAATTACTTCAAATTACAGTTAAAACTAATAAATATGTAAAATAGCACATTTTTCAGTGATGTTTGTAAAAATAGATTTCTTTTTATTTATTAAGCTTGGAGTCTTCGATTTCTTAAATTTGTGGAGTGGTATCTTTCATCAGTATTCTTAGCCACTACGTTAGATAGTTACTTTCCTGTCCTGGGGCTGCAATTAAATATCTGTTAGATTTTTTCATGTATCTGCCCTGTCTCATATTTTTATCCGTTGTCTCTCTGTTCTGCATTCTGGATATTTTCCATCTTCTAGTTTACTGATCGTCTTTTCATCAGTATTGAATCTTGTGGCACTGGGCATTGAACACAGGACCTTACATACACATGCTAGGCAAGTAGTCTGCCGCTAAGCTACATTTCTGACCCTTTTTTATTTAAACTGGCCTTAAACTTGTGATCCTCCTGCCTCATCTTCCTGAGGAGCTGTGGTTACAGGTACGCTCTACCATGTCCAGCTCCACTGAGTTTTTAAAGTTGATTGTTACAAATTTTACTTCTGGAAATCCTGTTTGGCTACTTTTTATTTACATCAGCAGTGCCATTTTATTTTTTTATGTTTTTATATTCACTACAGAAGGCTTTGGGACATTTTTTTTTTTTTTTTTCTTGAGATAGGGTCTCAGTATGCAATTCAGGCTGGCCTTGAGCTCACTTTGTAACCCAGGCTGGTCTCAAACTCTCAACGATTCTCCTGCCTCAAAATCTTGTAGTTTTGTGTTTTTCATTGTTTTTGTTTTGCAGTATTGTGAATTTTATTTAAATTTTGGGATGAGGTCTTGCTGAGTTCCCCAGACTGGACTCAAATTTGTGATTCTCCTGCCTCAGCCTCCCAGAGTGCTAGAATTACAGTTCTGCACTACCACATCTGCTTTATAGTCTCTGGCAATTTCAGTACTTCATGTGTTTTCGGGTTGGTTTGTCTCTCTTTTAGTTGTATACCTAGTTAACTTTGTGTGTTGTTTAATTTAAAAAGAGGGTATCCTTCATGAGAGAACTTTCATTTATTTTAGTCTAGGGCCATATTTTAAGTTTTAAGGCTTGACGTTCCCAGTCCAGGGATATAGCTCAGTGGCACAGTGCCTACCTGGTAAGCGGAACGTTGTGGGTTCAATTCCTGGTACCAAAAAACAAAATAAACAAAGGCTTGAACATTCCCTGGCAGATGATTCAAGTCTACACAGGACCTAGTTTCCTCTGGAGTGATCCTTCTCTAAGAGCATCTCCCTCTGAGTCCCTGCTTAGTGTGGGATATTACTTGTAATTCACTCCTTCTGTGGGCCTTAGCTCTTGTCTTCTTGGCCAGAAAGGCTGCCAAAACTGAATTGAGTTTCCATAGCTGTGTATTCTGTGGTTCGGGAAGTAGGAAGTACTGTCAGGGTACATAGGTCTTTAACACAGGGTCACCCCTCTAGTGTTCTCTTCTTGTTTTTGACATGGTAGTTCTTTGCTAACTTGTTGGTTCTTTGAAAACTGTCTTTAAAATTTCTTTGATGCTTTCAAAAGGTTTTTAAAATAATTCATCCAGCTTGATATTCTCAGTACAAGGGTTAGTCTGAATTACCTAGTTTGCCTAATGGAAATAGAAATTCTAAGATTATCCAAGTTTTTGAAGAATTTCTTTATTAGTACTAGAAATGATCAGTGGTATAGTTTAAATTATATATGATATTTACTTAAAATAACTCCTAAAAATAGAACCAAAAAAACAATATTTTTTCTTCTATTAGATTTGTTTGGAAATGTGTTTGCTTGGTCGTAATTTCATGTATTTAGTTGCTATTAATTGTCAGATGTCTTCATTTTTATCTAATAGAAGAATTTCCAACCACAAAAAATTAGGAATAAGAGGTTTAGTGCTAATAGAAAGTAAAGAACCACAAATGTTAAATATATATTGTGAATTTTTTTAACATACAGCTTAACATTGTTCATAGTGTTCTTTTTCTCTTGCATATTGTATTGTTTTTATGACAAAGTAACTATATATTTAGTACAATATAATGAGGTGGATCCAGAAATGCCTCTTTAGGTTAGCAGAGGTGCCTTAAGCCTTTCTTTTTTTAGACCCTTCGATCGGTCTATTGAAACAGTGAAGATAGTGCTTCGCATTTAAAAGTTTTCCATAACATATTAATCTTTATTCCGTACGTGGGATGGAAAATCATATTTAATCATTCTAGTTTATTTTGTTCAGACATCATACATTAATAAAACCACATAATTACTTAAGTATTTAATAGCCTTTGAAATTGTATCATTTGAAAGGATAGTTACGTTAGGCACAGAAGACCACATATTTTTAAGTCCCCAGAGGCTGTTGCTTTTTCACTATTTGAACATTCTGAAGAAGTGAATGAACATTTCATTTCTTAGTGTACACTGTATTTCTTAGTGACGCAGAAAAGCTGAGTCAAATAACCTTGTTTCAGTAACTTTTATGTCCTTTTTCCCCATACATGTGGAGAAAGATTGTGTACATTTTCTTTCTGTTTGTCTGCTGAGGTAGACATTTATTCTAGTACTCATCTGAAAATTCTGGCTAGTTTTTCTTCACTATGAGCTCTAAAGTAATGGGAAGAAGGTAGTATTTCATTTGTACTTATAAAAAATTGGACCTATGTTTTTCAAATATGATTCTTTGGCATAGGAAAACTGCCCTGAATTTTAAAACAACGTTATTGACAGGATAACAATTAATTTGTCAGTACACTCTTAATAAGATTTTCATTTCTACTGCTTTTAGATACTGAGTTTGCTACATAGTTAATGACAGGTTCCTTATTGGTGTGTCCTGTTCCTTTCTTTCTGTAGCTATCAAAGTACCTGATTATGGTTGGAAAGATTGGAACAATGTACATAAAGTGTGTGTGTGTGTGTGTGTGTGTGTGTGTGTGTGTGTGTTTTTCCCTTGTCCTTTTGAGACAGGGTTTCACCGTGTAGTTCAGTTTGGCCTTGAACTCACCTTGTGGCCTAGGCTGGCCTCAAACTTGTAGCATCATTGCTCTTGCCTCAGCTTCCCGAGGGCTGGAACTGTAGCCATGCACCACCACTTCCAGCCTAGTTTATATATTTTTAGTTTGAAACTTTTAAACATTAATGCCTTTTGTTCAAAATATATTGTCTTTTTAAAACATACTTTTTCTTCAATATCTTAATTCATTGCAAAATTACTTTTTACATCCCTAGCCCCTTATACAGTAAGAATTTTTATCACTACATGTTTGCAATACATGTTTATATTTCTTGTGGAGAGTTGGTACATGTATAAGACACATCTTAATTGTCTTATCTCCTTTTCCTCTTTCTCTGCTCTCCATCTCTTGAATCCCTTCCCATTTGAGAGACATTTATCTTCTTGTTTGCTATCACCTAATTTTTATGTTGCTCTTCATTTATATTTTGGGTTTCTCATATAAGCAAAACCACATGATATTTAAGCTTGTCTGATTTATTGTCCTTAACGTTGTGGTCTCAAGGTGCAGCTATTTTCCTATAAATGAGAAGTTTATCCTACTTTATGGTCAAGTAGTGCTCCACTCTAAACTGCACAGTTTCTTTATCCATTCATCTTTGTGCAGATTGGCAGACATATAGGCTGCTTCCAACGGTTAGTTACTATGAATTGCGCTTCTGTAAACATTGGTGTGCCACACTGTAATATGATATCTTTAACTGTTAGGAGAAGGTACCTGGAAAGGGAATAGCTGGGACATAGGGAATTTCTACCTTTAATTTACTTAGAAATCTCCGTACTGGTTTCCATAGTGATTGTAATAGTTTAGTTTATATTCCCACCAGCAGTGTAAAAGGGTTGTTTTTTCCTTACAGCCTTGCCAACATTTTTTACTATTTGATTTCTCAATGATAACCATTCTCTCCGGGATGAGAAAAAGTTTCAGTGTTTTAATTTGCATTTCTCTAATAGCTAATAATACTGAACATTTTTTCATTTATACTCTTGAGAAGTGTCTGTTCATTTCACTTGCCTAGTTTTTGATTGGGTCTTTTATTTTGGGAGTCTAATTCTTTTAAATTCTTTATTCTAGGTATGAATCCTCTTTCTGAGGAATAGCTAGCACAGATTTTTTTGTACTCTGTAGGTTGTTTCTTCACTTTGTTGGTTGTTTCTTTTGCTGTGCAGGAGCTGTTTAATTTGGTATGATCCCATTTGTTTATACTTGGTACTATTTCCTAATTGCAAAATTATTTTGATTTGTAATTTGGTACCCATGATAGATATATTAGTATGTTTGAGTACTTTGGAGTTATAAAATATTCTGTATTATGGGAGCACCTTACTGTTAAAATTCTTTAAATTAATAGCTGTGATAGATACATTAGTATATTTGAATGCTTTAGATTTAGTAGACATTCCCAGTTATTGTTTCTCAGAATAGAATCTTTAAAAGTCTCTTAAAATAAGGCTTTCAAACAGTATTGTCCTTGAACTGGGAAAAAACAGGCCTACATGAATTAGCCCACATTTTAGAGTTGCAGAAAGTAAAATTTTAGTACTGGAGAAAATCAATTTAAAGTAAGCCATCAGAGACTTACCACTAAAATTTCAACCTGGAAAGAGCTTGCTTCTAATTATGTTTTCAGAAGTAAGCTTTTAATAGAAAGAAATACATTGCCATCTTGCTAATGTGTTCCTGATGTTTTATCCATTGAATTACAGGATACATGACAGGATCCTATCCAACATTATTATTGTGGCACAAAACACAAACAGGAAAAAAATGAACTTCAGCTGTTTGAGTGAAAATGTAAAAGTGTGATAGGATGGAAAGAATGTCTTCAACCATTTTTTATTCATTTAGAGAAAAAATACAGAAATATTTTTATTTAACCAATTTGTTTCTGTATCACCACTTTTAAGATGTCAAGACAGTGTGTTAACCTTGATTTAAGTTTGTCTGATTTATTTCACAGATATATATATATATATATAATATATATATATATATATATATATATATATATATATAAAATGTAAGATATTTTGGGTGACCAACTAGGTTAGCCATAGGTTATAGACGAGAGGGACTTTGTTATTCTTCTTCTAAAGTTTCCTCTACTAGAGACTTTTAGCCAATTCACTAAGTCTGCATGTTTTACATTAAAACCCAGGTTCCTAATGTATGATTTTTTTACTTGGAGAGTCATAGTGGAAATGCAGAACAAACAAACTTGATATATTAGTTTTCTTTGATATTTCTTGTCCATGAGTTTTATACTGTTCTTTTGTATTCTAATTTTTTTTTCTAAAATTATGATGTGGAAGTGCAAATATTTTTCTACATAGTGAAATTAATTGAATTAATTTTATATTTTTTTATCATTAATATATTACCGAGATCCTTTAAATTGCTTGTTCACCACTGAAATGCAAAAGAGCTTAGTATCCTTAGGTGTGTATTATAAACAACTTCTTTATCTCTTCTGTCTGAAAAGCTAAGTACTAAATTCATTCCAATACTATCCAGTCTCCTTTTATTGAACAGAGCATTTTTAAAGCTACTATGCTGAATGGGAAAGGACAAAAAGCCATTTTTATTGTTCTACAGCTTGTAGGGAAGAGAACTCCAAGGATATTATGTAACTGAAAATTTATTTTGAAATAATGATTTAAGAGCTGGATGTGGTGGCATGTACTTATAATCCCAGCACTCACGAGGCTGAGGTGGGAGGATCATTGCAAGTTCGAGACCAGCTTAGGCTACAAAGTAAGCTCAAGGCCAGCATAGCGAGACTCAAAAAGGCAACTTCCAAATAAACTACTATTACAGTGCTTATATTGCAACTGATTTTATTATTCACAGTGCCTAAGTCTTTCATATTATTCATGTGATATTCAGATATTTAAGTCTAATTTGATAATCTGGTTGTATCTGACATTTTTTAGAATGTTATTGGAGTTGCTATGACCTAAATACTGAAAATAGAAATGAATTTTTTTCTGTGTATTTAATGATTTTTTTTTTTTTTAGGTAATGAGGAAGTCAGTGGAGAAGATGATGGGAAGGCAAAACAAAGTTCGAAGGATGATGAAGAGCAGATTGCTAAATACAGGCAGCTCTTGCAGGTTATTCAAGAGAAGGAAAAGAAAAGCAAAGAAAATGATATGGAAATGGAAATTAAGTGGGTTCCAGGTACTAATTACATACTGTCAAAATGGTTTCTTGTTTTTCTGTATTTGTGGCCATTGAATGTGTTTAGATGTGAAGATAAAGAAGCTAACTCCTCTTTGGAAACATGAATTTAAAATATTCTATCTTGTGGAAGGGATTTGGTAAGGAAATTAACATATATTTAACTCACTTTGAGACTGGCATTTAGATTCTTACCAGCTTTCTCTTAGTTTCTTTGACTTACTAACTACAAATTATTCCTGTCCATTTGTGAAAGTAGATCTTTCTTAAGTTTAATTCTTCTGTTCTCAGAATATAGCAACTCGGATCGGGGCAGCATTGCTCCAAAATTATTATGCTGCTTTTCAAAATATGTAATTCCCAAGTGATCTTTTCTTTCATAAGTCCCCTTAGTCTTTAATAGGTAAGGCTTCACTAACAAAATAGGTGTTACGTAGTCTTCCGTTCTGTCTCAGTTTTGCTCTGAATAGTCAGAAATGTGACATAGTAGAGTACTACAGCACCAGTACAAAGCCAGCTAAACCAGTGTCAGAACTAAACAAAGATCAAAGCTGGGATAAACAAGGAGCGTTCTGTAGCATACACATTGTTTTGATCAACAGACCTGGGCAGATCAGCATGGAGTTTTGCAACCAATATTATTCTTTGAATATTATAGCTGTTTACCTAGTTTTCCCTGAGTATCCTTGGGAGATTGGTTCCAGGACCCCCCACAGATAGTGCAAATGCTCAAGTCTGTTGTATAAAGTGGCCTATTACTTGCATATAACACACATTTATCCTCATGTGCTTTATTCTTATTACTTATTATACCTAATACAGTTGTAAATTTTATGTAAAAAATTCTTATACTGTATTTTTTAGGGAATAATGACAAGAAACAAAGTCTGCATGTGCTCAGTACGGTTTATTTAAAAACATTTCTTTGATCCACGGTTAAATCTGTGGATGCAGAATTCATGGATACAAATTTTTGCCCCTGTGTTAATGAGAACTATTGATGTCTAGTTTTCTTTTCTTGCAGTATTTTTGCTATTAGGATACTGCTGACCTCATAAAGTGAAGTACTCTTCTGTTTAGTATATTTTTATCTTAGATGTTTATTTGTGAATAAAACATTAATGTGTATAAATTACTTTGAAAATTCAGAATGAAAAACTATAATTATAGTAGCTTTTATTTAAACACTGCTTAGTTGGATTGTAATTTAACTACCATTTTTATGTTGTCAAATATTTATCCATATTTCTAATCTTCCACTGCAGTAGACCTATGGCACTTTAAAGAAAGCAAACAGATTCCAAGCCCACATATATCAGTCCTTTATTAGATCTCTTTACTTATTATCACCAAATCAGCTTGCTCTTTAGAACCTTTTAAGTTTAAAAACTGTTTTTAACACAGATGTTTTTCCTTTTTTCCCCACTTTAGAAATACTTCAATGCTTGTGAGGACTACTAGGGAAATACCAGGCCACACTGAGAAGCAGATGCTGGCAGTCAGGCTAGCTTACTTAGTTATGTGATTGCTCCCTCACACAGCAGCTTCACACATGCTGTGGGTCGGACTATGGTGCTCTCACAAACTGTTACAACTACCAGTGTTAAAACCTCAAATATTAAGTCTCAGATGCCAAGTGTCTAGGATATTATGAATAATATATAACTTTTTTTAATATCTTGAATTATTTTCATAGGATAACTTCCCAGAAAGAACTAGGAAAAGACATAAATACTTTTGTCTTAAGGGTATGGCCTAATTTTTTTCCAAAAATATTATGCTAGATTATAATCCCTTCAGTGTCAGTATGAGTGCCAATTTCATGGAATTATCACTATTGGATATATATGTTTTACTTACAACTGATGGAAGAAAATTGACTTTCTGAAATAGACAATTAAATACTTCAATTGAAAATGTTTTAAAAGTCCTAAACTATGATATTTTTGAAGGCCCAGTGGGGCGTCATTCCCCGTGTTGTGTGTATGCACATGTGTATGTGTGAGTATTAAACGGTGAAGGGTCTTTCAGGTACTCTCCATATGGGCAGTGCAAGGATTTGAGCCAGTCTTTCTGAACATCAGCTTACTCTTTTGGAAGAGAGAATAATAATTCTTGCCAAATTTGAGATATGTATAAAGGTGCCTTATAAACTACAAAGCACAAGTCTTGTGTATATTTTGGTGGATTTGTATCTTTAAAAATACGTTTTTAGTAATAGTTATGTTGAACCTTTGGATTTTTATGATGTTATACTTAAGTAAACCACAGAGGGTCACTATAAGATTATATCATTTATTAGTTTTTCTGTGGCCCAAATCTCCAAAATATTAAGCTCTTTAAAAAAGTAACTACTTTACTCTTAATCACTAACACTTGTTGAATAGGGTTTGGTTTGAGTCTTAAAAGGACTTTTAGTTTGTACTAGTTAAATTTCCTTTTCACATTGTATTGTACTGTGTAGTGACATATAGTGTTTAATCCCTTAATTATAAAGTATTAAGGGACATAGATAATGGGTTCATGGGTATAACAGCTGAAATAAACTACTGTTCCTATTGGCATTTTGTTCTTGTGGACATGTTATAATGCAGCCTTAGTAATAGGATTATAAATCAGTAAAAATACCAGGCCTGCCGGTGCACACCTGTAATCCCAGCACTGTGGAGGCTGAGGCAGGAGGATTGCTGTGAGTTTGAGGCTAGCCCTGAACTACATGTCTCAAAAAAATACATAAATAAAAATAAATCAGTGAAAGTGTTGTTTTTGGAATTTTAAAAGAAAGTTGTTATAATTCATTCTTTTGATGTATATCAGATACCGGGTATTGCAAATTGTTGCTAAAATTTCCTGCCTACCTTACTGTCATTAGTAGATAAGACAATGCATATAAAGTTTTCATCAATGAATGTGCCTTATTAGGGAATTTTTAATATAAATGAAGTGTACAAGCATATCGGTTTTATGTTACATATTTCCTATACTAATAGTTCTATTCTTTTTGTAGTAGATGATGCAAGCTGAATGTTAGTATCTATAGAATGCCATCCAGAATGTGAATAATACCATCTTACTAATCTCAAAAAAGATAATATAATATATAACATAAGTCCTCTTTCTCTTAGCTGTCTCTTGCTTAACAGACACTAGTGAAAAGGGTGTTTAGTGTAGGTGTGATGGCATACTCCTTTAATCGTAACATTCACAACATTCTGGACAAAGTCAAGCTTAGCCTGGTCAGCTTAGTGACTTGGTAAGGCCCTGTCTCAAAAACAAAACAAATTTCAGAAGGGCTGGGGTGTAGCTCAGTGTGCAGACCATGGGTTCAATCCCTAGTAACAAAAGAGAAAATAGACATCCTTCAGTACCCCCAGTTTTTCCTTTATTAGCCCATTAAATACTTACTGAATACCTGCTATACACCAGGATTTATTCTGAAGACCATGTGAAAAAGACATGCAAATCCCTGACCTCAGAGTTCTTCTAAATATTCCAGTGATGAGGAAACAGACATAGCAAACAAGTAAGAAAAATATTTGAGCAGAGGTCCAAGAATGAGCTGTCCATTGCAAGCAGAAGAAACAGTGAATGAGTGGCCTTGAAGCTGTAATTGTTTTAATGTGTTTGAAGACTAGCAAAGAGAGCATGTTGCTAGAATGGAGAGACTGAAAGAGAAAAATAGATGAGGTCAACAGGGAAATGGGCCAGTTATCAAGGTCAGATATGGACAAGAACTTCTCTAAGAAAGTTTTGAGCTAGGAGCTGTCAGATACGATTTTTATTTTTAACAGGATCACTCTGACATCTCTGATTTGTAGATTAAAGTGGGAAACAGACAAAACTGGGGAAATTAATCAAGGGGTGGGCACAGCAGTCCCGAAGTAGTAGGATGGTGAGGGCAGGAGAGCATCAGCAGTTCTCTTCTTTTCATACATTAAGTTTATGGTGCCTGTGAAATGCAAAATCCCAAGGGGTCAGTTGAGCATATAGAATAGTTCAAGGAAGAAGTTGGGACTAGAGATAAAATGTGGGGATCTTCATTATGGAGAGCACAGAGAGTGAATAAGAACAAGAAGTTAGTGATAGAGGTAAAAACAAGAAAAGTTCAGAAACCTATCATGAGTCCTTTAGCATTTATTAGAGACAGAGAAAAAAATTGCCCAAAGCCCCTACCCAAGAAAAAACTACCGGAGAAGGAGGAAGAAATTCTGGTCTGTGGGGTATCCGCTGGGGAAGGAGGTGAGAATTTCAGCAAGAATAAAACACAAACCAAGAAAGCCCGTTGAATTTAGCTGTGATCATTGTTCAATTGAATGGTTTTGGTGGTGTGAAAAGGAATGGAGAAATATCTCAGAACACTAACAAATGCAGAGAGAATGAAAGAAATTGAAAACTACCATTTTGCAGTCAGGAGTGTATTCAAGTAAGGATCATCAGAAATCATAAAGCTACCTGATTACATACTGAAGAGTGGGATATTTAGACAGTGTCACCTCACAAATTACTTATCAGTTAGAAAGCAGAAAATGTGCCTTGACAGTGAGGAGAGCAGGTGGATGTCACTTTAGCTGAGTGCAGTTAGCAGCACAACATTCCTTTTCTAAGTCACTGTGGGCTCGTGGCTTGACAGCTCCTGTTTCCTATGATGGATCACAGAAAAATGGGGAAGGAACTAGAAGGGAAAATGAAGTTGATAGAGCATTTTTCTTTAAGATGGCAAGAAAAACAAAGATAGTATCCATGTGCTTTTGGGAATGATCTGCTAAAAAAAGATAATGCCGAAACTCCGGAAGGAGATAAATGGGCTTGGGATGTTTTTGTAAAAGTGGAGGAAGTGGTCTTTGGTGGATGTGCACACAGTTCATCACTGTAACAGGAAGAAAGAAGGCCAAGCATACAGTTACAGAAAGGTAAAGGGATAAATGTGGCGTAGGGAGCTTCTAATTCTTTTCTATTGAAACACAAGGTAGTACCGCAGCAGAGATTACCACAGGGGTTAGAGAGAAGGAAAAAGGAGTTAGTATTGAAAAAAGTATAAGGTTATTGTCAAAGAGAGTGCGGGAAAAGGAACTACAGTGGGGTTGCTGAGCAGTAACAAGGATGCACTGAAGATTGTGACAGAAAGGGGAGCTGGCGTAATTAAATCTTTCCTGTAGTAGATTTAATTGTGTGCTGCAGGCATGGAAGAAGGGAAATATTAGATTAAACCAAACTAGAAGTTTTGTCAACCTAGTGTGACCAAGCCAGAGATGGGGGAATGGAATACACTGAAAGATAAACGCAAGTGGCGATTGCAGTGATAGATCATGCCCATGTTGAGCTCAGAGGGAAACAACGGTACGTGGAGGGTGAAGGAAGGTAAAATTAAAAAATTCTCTTATTTCTCTCATAAGTAAAGGAACTATGGATCCTTTCCTTATAAGAAGTGTTAGCTTTGGGGTGTTAGTAAAATAAAAAAATCGGGGTGGTAATAAGAGTATTATGCTATGAGTTAAGATCGTAGCAAAATTTCGGTTTTTGTTAATGACGCAACTCTATAGCTGAGTTTGTGAGATAGGGTAGAGCAGAGCAAGAGTCGGTGAACTGTAAGGTGAAGTGTTGGAAATGTCATTGGTGCAGATACAGAAATTACTAAGAGCTCTGATGGATGTGTTGGAAGGCTGGTGGTGAGCAAGGAGCTCAGTTCTTCGGGAAGTGAGTGGAGTACTGTAGTCACTGGACACTGTGATAAGGGATAGTAGATGCTGTTGAGTGATAGCGTCACACTCATAGTTCAGGCTGCAGGTACAGTTCAGGAGTACTTTCCTCCCATACCCCAGGTCCTGAGTGCCATCCTAAGGACCACCAAAAACAGAAAGCAAAGGGCTCTGAAGCCAAGGCCTGGAACTAGCAGGGAGTACCAAGAAGGCTAGACTGGAAGAGAACAGTTTACCTCCTGAAAGGGACACAGAGGAGGCAGTGTCCCTAATGGAGAGCCAGTTTGGGTGCAGTTCAGATGCGTAAGTGTAGTGATAAAGGGCTTTTTGCTCATGGCTGCTAAGGACCCACCATGACTGCTCGGAGAGAAGTGATTTGGAAGTTGGTGATTTCTTGCGGTGACAGATTTAAATATGAATAAAGGGCAGATAAGATTAATTCTGATGGTTTTAGAGCTGTAGTAGTAGTGAGGCTGTGAATGTCCTGGAGATCTTACCAGGACTCCCCAGAGTTCTAGGATACCAAGAGGCACAGCAGCTGAAGGGGAAGAAAAGGACTCATGTCTCACCCAGCAAACTGAGTACCCTGCTGGCTCCCCTCCCGCCTCAGCTTTCTCTCCTTACTCTCGCAGTTGCAATCCCAGCTTTACTCTGGCATCTGCTCTTTGATCTGTGTCCTTTTCTCCCCTTCTTTATTTTATTTCTATTCCTCTGTTCTTTCTTCTGTTGAGAGGCTTAAATACGCAGACATTAGAGATGTGATCATATGGCTATTGTAAATTCATTCTTCATTTGGAAAATAGTTTTTGAGTCAGTTTTATTTCATTTTGGTAGGCAGGCCCATTCCCAACATTTTAATTTCAGACATCTTAAAACCTGTTCACTATTTATTTTGGCTATATCTCTGTTTTCATTTATTGCCAATGTATTCATTATTTGAAATATATTCATGAAAATATTTTTTGGGCAGAATTTGTAAAATAACCAGATGTTAGTAAAGAAGGGCATTAAATGGAAAATCTGAACTTGAAAATAAGCTCGAAGTATTTGTACTTTCTCTCCTATTTGGTGATGGGCAGGATAGTGGTCACCCCAGTGCACTATTGTAACTTGTACTAAGACACAGCTATTAACTGACTAGATTTTTTTTTTTAAGACGAGTTCTCACCATATAGTTCAGGCTGGCCTTGAATTCCCAGCAGTCTTCCTGTCTCAGCCTTCTGAGTGCTGGGATTATAGGCCTGTGCCACCATGCCCAGCTGTTGACTATAATTTTATAATTTAAGTGTGGGTTCCTTCCTTGAATCATCCATTAACAGGTTGGCTCTAAAGGCTTTGTAAGGTAATAAGCTGAAACTTCATACTGTGCAAAAGGCATTCAGAGATGTGAGGGCGATCTGGCTGCGATATCTGTCACCCCATTGATCACCAGGGTTGATGCAGCTGATCTGGCTGGCTGGACGGGTGTCCCCTTCCTCCCTCAACGTTCCATGTGCATCCCTCCCGAAGATGTGTGCTTGGTGAAGAGGACCGTTCCTTGGTCAAGGGCATAGGAGTAGCTGCGCTCCCCTGCTAGAACCTCCAAACAAGCTCTCACGGTCCAAAAGGCCTTCAAAGCATATATATAATATATAATAAAAGCAAGAATCAGCTAGAATTATCAAACAATTTTGCTAGCATATTTTCTCCAGAGTTGTTAGTATACTTCTCAGTGTCTCCTGGAATATTTAAAGATTATTTTCTCTTTTAATAATAGTAAGAATTTTGAAAAACATTTTCTAAGAAGCTTTTTAAAACTTTAAGCAAAAACTAGGGATAGCTTTGTACAAATAGTTTTAGAAGATGCTAAAATTCCTAGATCTTAAAGAGTTTCAGATTAATCAGTCTCCTTTTACCTACCTAGAATCCCATTTATGTAAGCGCCTCTAGCACCAGAGATACAGCTCAGTGGCATAAGCGCCTGCCTGGCATGTGCAAGGTCCTGAGTTTGATTTCCAGTACCAAAAAAAAAACCGAAACCAAAATGGAAGTAAATAAGCGCCTCTAGATGCAAGTATCTAGATTGATTCTTTTAATGCAGTCCTGCCTTCTCTGCTCATATGCCACACCAGTCATATGATGTGCATTGGTAGTCACTCTTTCTGGAGCATGTAATATTTTGTTTTGATTTTTTTTTTTTAATTTTGCCATAAAGTTGCAGTCTGCTGGAAGTCAGTTCAACAAAAAAGAATTTGCTATATGTATTGTCCCCCTACTGCCCACAGTTATGCTGATCAGGTTGAAGTTGTGAGTCGTCTGGTATTAAAGCAAACTTTTTGCCTGTTCTATTCGTAGCATCCACCATCATCCTGTGCCTATGCTGACTTCCTGACTTGCACACTGCCATCTTTCTTCATATATGTTCCAGATATTTTGACAGAATTCATGTAGACTACTTCTCAATTGTTGCATTATTGCTGTCCTTTGTTTCTGAAATTGAAGAGTCCTATAACCCATAAGTTTGCTACTTTAACACATTCATTTTTACATGTTATTGTCTACAAATGCAGTAGTTCATATTGCATAACAGTTATATTATGTTCCAGTTTTACATTTACATCTTGCTTTTCAACTTCACTTATACTTTGTTTTATGTGTTTCTAGATTACCTTTATACTCATAATATCTGTCTTAACATTGCACTGTATTTCTTCTTGTAAATTATAAATCACTCTGGGAAGCTGAGTGTGGTGGTGCACGTCTATAATCCCAGCACCTAGGATGTTGAGGCAGGAAGATCTCTGTAAATTCAAGGCCAGCCTGAACTACATAGTATAGTCCCAAAAAACCAAAAAGAGAACAATCATTCTTGAAGGTTAGGTAAAGAGAAATAATAAAATGATCAAGATGAAATGTGTATAGCTGGTGACCAAAAAGGTGAATGGTTACTTTTTTTAAAAATAAAAAACACATTGTCATTAATCCCCCATAGACTACTCTTCTCTTCAAACACGCTTACCCTATTGTTCTTGCCAGTCTCTGCAGTGGTTCTGAAAGTCCTCTTTTATGAGTATATTTACAAGGTATGATTAAAAATACAGTGAATGCTGCGACTGAGCACGATCCACCAGAAAGGCGGATGTGAGAACGTTAGTTTGCGCTCAGCCATCAGTTTACCGTATGTGGCACCCTGAGACCTCCAGTTTGCTCTCAGCCATCAGTTTACCATATGTGGCACCCTGAGACCTCCGGCCCTTCCTCAGGGTCAAAGTACTCATGAAGGGTGAGTGTTTTGAATTGACGTGGAGGAAGCCACAACAGTGCAACCAAAGACATGCGGGAAAGAAGCCTGCCAGATCTGCTGCAGAAAGTGGCAAGAGTGACGGGATGGGCGTGTTTAGAAAGAGCAGTATCTTTAGATTTTGGAGGGAGACAAAGTGCAATGTCTTTTTTTTTTTTATGAGACAGAGTCTCACTATGCACTTCAGGCTGGCCTTCACTTTATAGCTCAGGCTGGTCTTGAACTTGCAACAATCTTCCTGCCTCAGCTTCCTGAGTGCTGGGGTTATGGGTATGCGCCACCATGCCTGGCTCTTAAGTGCAATATGTCTTTTACCATAGTAAGTTTTTTAAAATACTTAAACATTGTAGTTTTTATCACACCTTGCATTATATATGGAAATTCCCCAAGATGAGTATAACTGATTACTCATTGCAAACATATACCAACAGTAAAGTAAATACAAATCACTCTCTTGGTGTTAGGCGTTAGGTTCTTTATGTTTTATTATTATGGAAACCATAATCACCTTTTAGCAAATTTTCTTAGAGGTAAAATTCTTAAAAGTAGAACATTTCATATCTCTTGTCAGGTATTGTTTTATGATAATGTTCTATTACTTTACAGTGTTAATGGGGGAACTTTTAATTTTTTTTTAAGTATCAGAAATGCTGATAAAATTAGGCACACAACCAAATCTAGTTTCTGTAATATTATATTTCATATAATATGTTTAGATGAAGAAGACTCATAAAGGTTAGGGCATGGGTATGTTTTCAGAGAGTTTTGGTTTGGTACAAAACTTAATCCCAGTGTAACACCATATGCCACATTCTTGTGTCCTGAAAGATTTACCACCTTTTTCTATGTCTTTTTGGTTAGGCTGTTACAGACATTTGTTCACTGTAATGTAGTGATCATTTTCAGCTTTGAGGTCCAGGGCAGAGCTGGTAAAAGCTTCTATGAGTTGAACTGGTGTCTAGCTTTCTTGTTGATAGCATTTGCCAGAAATAATCTACTGGGGGAAGGGAGTGTGGGATACTTGCCTTCCTTTCTTGAATCTTTATTGAGGGTGGGTAGATTAGCTCTCATCAGATAAACTCTCAAGAGACACAGCCTTAGTTTGGTCTGTTCCTTCAGTAACATGGAGAACTTTTATCTGCAAAGTTATTTGACATAAACTTAAAAATCTGATCTTGTATATCCTTAGAGATATATACCACCAATTTGACTTGGATGAGGTCCCTTTGGTGTTTAGAATGATGTGTCTCAATAAACTGAAGCATGTACTTTGAAGGCATACTCTTCCTTAAGAATTGGCTCACATAATTTGGATGGACTGTCTAAGGACTTACCTGGTCTTTTCTTAAGCATTCTCAGTTTAGATTGTTATAAAACATATTTCATGGTTGGTTTCCGTTTCTTGCTCTTTCTATAAAAACATAAGGGGATTAAAATGGTTTTAAGTAATTTTTTAGCTGTATTATTTAAATCTAGAAGAAGTATATTTTAAAATATCCTTCAGAAAAAGGAGGAACTTGTACTTAACTGGATGTGTATGATCTATCAGAAACTGCAAGGTGTTTTATAAATAATATTAAATTCTTCAAAGTGGTTAATGTCTAACTTCTTAGAAGCGAAAACTGAGGCACAGACTGGCTCAGGATCATAAAGCTGGGAGAGATAACTGTAGTTCCAACTTTAATGTGTCTGAAGAACCCATTAAAATTTTTTAAAGGAGCTGGAGCCTGGTCCCTTAGTTCAATGCTTTTCCCAATCTGCATGTGTGTACCATTACATGCAAAAGGGTACAAAAGATCCTCTTAAAGTGTGAGAACATTTTAGTCTGCAACCAGGATTATAGACGTGACAGCATCTGAGAAGCCTGTCTTCTAATTACTAAACTGTTCTGAACATTTAAAAGAAGATAAAGGAAGGCTATACTTTTAGGGATCTTTTCTGTAGTATGTTACTAGAGAAGTTTCTCTAATCGTGTAGAGTACTAAAAATAGATAAAGAGAGTACATTTGCCTTCAGGCTTCTTAGAATGTATATTATTCTTAGTCCAAGATTCTGATAACTTTCTGGACTCAATGAATGCTTAACTATCCTAGATTTCCTTTAGATAATACCATGAGAGGAATCTTACTTAGAAACAGTGCTTGCTTATATAAGACAAGTCATGGAAATACTGAAGTCTTAATGTTACTTTGATTCTCCATTATTCTCATCTTTAATTTATGTTGCATGGAGGACACTGCCAGTGAAATAGACTCAAAGTATATTAGAAAAACTAAAAGGGTAAACCCTAAGTCATTACTCTATTCAAAGACTTCAAACTAACATACCACCAATGGATGACAAATATGCCACGGTATTGATCCCTTAACCTTTAGGCCAGCCAAAACCCCCAAGCTGACCTTCTCTGGTTTTCTCCTTCATTTGTTCCAGTATGATGTGCAAACATGATCATTTTCTATATCTGTCCTAATAGGAACAAAATTGGGAAGTTACTGCTTTTCTAGTAGTTCTTTGGAAAGTCTTTCTGGAAGTACAGCACTTCCCCCTCCCCCTTATTTGTAGTTTTCTGCAGTTTCAGTTACCCACAGTCAACCACAATCCACAAATATTAAATGGAAAATTCCAGAAATAATTTGTAAGTTTTAAATTGCACGTCACTCTTAGTATTGTAGTGAAATAAATTGTATTCTCACCCTGAATGTGAGTTAACCGTGCAGTGTGCGCTACCCACCTGTTAACCATCTCAGTGCTCAGTTAATTTTTTCAACATCAGTTTCAGTGTATAGGGTTCAGTACTGCAGGTCTCAGGAATATTCTGGCAGTCTTTGAGGATATATCCTCCATGGATAAGGTGGACTCCCATAGTCAGAATGTGTAGTAAACTTACTTACAAACTCATCCCAGTAAATGTGGAAGAAAATACTTAGATTGCAGCGTAATTTTAACTTATATTAATTAACTGTTATGAAGATTTTTAAATATTGGAATGCTAAGGAGACTCAAGTGTTTTACAATAAGGAACATTTTTGAAATTGACTTTGAAATGTCATTTTGATTGTACCAAGTCTCAGTACAATATACCCTTATGTAATGTTAATCATTTTCTTTCTTTTCTGTATTGTTTTACCACAAATATGTGTCTCCCTAAACAGTCTATATTGTTAACCCTAAACTTTTATAAAAGTATCCTGAGTATTCTGTCATTTGTTTTTTGCTAAACACTCTATTTTTGAAAGATATAGATGGACAGATGAACAGACAGATGAACACACACACCTATAGATACGATTTGTACCACAGTTTAAATGTCCATTCTGTTAGCTACACATTTTGGTCATTTGAGGTATTTACTCAGGTACAGGTCTCCTTATACATGTTCACTGTGTTTAAATTTTGCTGGACACTTAGGAGTGTAACTACTGGGTCACAGGTTATGAGTGTCTGACTTAAAAGGATAGTGGTGTTGCTTTACATTCGCAGCAGCAGTGCTTTATTTGCATGTATTTGTTTGCCTGTTCCTGGAGCAGTCACAGTCATAAAACTGGATAATTTAAGAGGGTAAGATGTCACCTTTCTGCAGTGCTGTCTTAGGTTCTTCTTGGCTTTTAAGATGTATTGTTTTTAGTGTTACAGAGTTTTAGCATAATGTATCCAGTGCTTTTGTTTTTGTTTTTGTTTTGCTTGGGGATGTGTGTTGTTTTGCTATTTTGCTTTAAATATTGCTTGAATTAATTGCAGATGAGAATTTTTACCAGTTTTGAAAATTCACCAAACATCTTCTCAAATGTTTTCTTCATTGTGTCTATTTTCTCTTTCTCGAAATTTTGTTTGGTACGTGTGGTACTTTCTTATTCTGTATGATGATTCATATTTTCCATACCTTTGGATCTGTATAGCATGCTTGGATAATTTCTTTAGTTCTTTTACTTCATGAATTCTTTCTTTACCTCTAGTATCCTGTTTAACATAGCTATTTATCATTTCTATTTTTGTTCCATGAAGCCATTTCTCTCAAATTTGTCTCATCCTTTTGATAATCTGATCTTTTAATTGCCTCTTTTCTAAGTGCTGATTTTATATTCCATATCTTACATATTTTTTATACTTCCGTGTTGTATTTTTTTTCTGCTTATTCTAGTTCCTGGTGAATTTTGATTTTGATCACTTTGTCTTGGGTGTTTTTTTCTTCTGTAAATTCTCAGGGTCCTGGGTCAAAAGTGCTTCTTTTAGAGCATATTTGCCAGGTTGCTAAGGGCATTTCTAATCCAAGACCTATTGCAACTGAATTTTTGGATTGGAGTATTTGGGGACCACACAAGTAGTGTGAATTCCAACCACAAACCCATGGATTTGTGGGCTTGTGGTTATAAATTCTCTTGGGGGAAATGTATTTTTATTTCCCTTGCTCTGCCCGTGTCCAAACCCCAACAGGCATGTATTGCCTCTCAGTTGTAGGGGGAGGGGAGGGGCATTGCCTACCAGGAACATACTTAGGGGTCCTGGCTTGATGCAGTGGTCTTGGGTGGGACCTCCCACCATGCTCACACTCCAGTGTCTCCTGCCTCCTTGGCCAGCTGCCCGTAACAACCCAAATCCATACTAGACCATAGTGGGTTAGTGTGTACCCAAAGGAAAACTCTTTGCTTCGGAGCTAGTTTATATTTCTATTTCATCCTTCTTACTGCCACTGAACTGAAAATTGTATTTGTTTCCTTATATCTTACCTGTTCATTTAAAATTTTTCATTTATTTTCTACCTTGTCCCTAAGCATGTTTAAAATTAGTAGTAGAATAAGTAGTTCTTCAGTCTTTTTAACCATAAATTAATTACCAGCATAATCTCACCACACTTGGCCAGGATTAGTGTATTAGTACTACTAGGTAATTACCAACTGCTTGAAAGGCAAACAAAGCATACAGATAAACTGCAGGCAAATATAGGAAACAAGTCCCTAATGAAGCCCAAATATTGTCTTGTATTTGAATCAGGTTTTTAGAAAGATTTGACTCTAAGAAGCATTGGATAGTTTGACATGTAGAAAACAGAACATACTTGCAAGAGGAGGGCATCATCTTGAGGAGAGTCAAAGACTTGGAAGAGGGTAGAGTAAGATAAGCTAAAACTGAAGACAATTATAAAACAGATTCTACCCAGTGAAACAGCTTTTGGGCCATCAACAGCAAAGTGTTTATATTTATGCATTCAGTGAGTGCTTTATGTGGATATCTTCTGTGAATCTTTCATTGAATGTTTTGACAGATTCAAAATTAACAGGTAAGAAATCATTCCTCAGCATCTTACCTTTAACTTTTTTTCCAAGTGCAGTAGTGGGAATTGAACACAGGGCCTCTTACATACTGTGCAAGTACTCAGCCACTCAGCTGTATCAGCAGCCCTTCAGACATGTTTTTTGCAACAGGAACTACGTTCACCAGGTTAGCTGAGGGCTTGGCTGCCCAGGTAGCTGGAATCATGGGCGGCCCCCACATCCAGTTTGTCTGTAGCGTCTCATTCTTAGCCTTCCCATTTTACCTGCCTGTGTTATTTCCATGTAGTAGATGTAATAGTATTCTACCAATATTACAGGCAACAAACAGCATTTACTGGCCATAGATAATTGCTTGTTTTTGTTCTTTATCTTTGTTCCTATGGTTAATTTTTATTTTACTTTAAAATTTCATGCAGTGTTGTTCCCAGTCCATCAGTTGTGAACAAATTTGACTCATTTTCCCTTTCATTTGCTCTTTTATTCAGCAGACATTTACAAGATGTGTTTTGTATGCCAGGCCTTCCTCTAACCTCTAGCGTTGCCTTCAGAAGCAAATGAGCTGTGGCCTCTGTCCTCGTGGAGCTTTCAGCCTAGTAATTATTGCCATTAATACATTTTTAATTACATAAACATAAAGTTTAAAACTGACAAATTGAGGACAAAGGACCATAGTATTTAAATATAAGAATTCAGAAGAGATTTATGCAATTCAAGTAAATCCTGAACCAAGTTCAAAACACTTCAAATCTTCTTTCTCATTAGAAAGATTAATAATTTGGCTTACCTGATATATGTTAAGGATACCAAGTACACATAGTCACCTAACCATACCATGGTGGGAAAATGCCACAAAGATACCTTCACTTGTCCAGACCAGGTACACTTTGACTCTTGTTATATGAGTAATGCGTTCTTCCTTGTCCCCACACCATTGACTAACAGACCAGTTTGAAGGGGTGCCTGTGACAGTGGTGTTCTGCAGGACAGGTCGGGTGGTTTTCCTCTATAAAGTCTTGTACCCAGAATGATTTCCAAGTTTGGAGTTTTGGTGGTAGTGGTGGTGGTTGGTTACATTTTAAAAGCTTTTGCAATTGTTATACCATCTGATTTATAACATACAACTATTTTAAAAAAAGGATTAAGCCGTGAGCGTTCGTAAATATTCTCAGTAAATCTTGTCTTCCTTTAAACAAAGGCCTGGTTTCAGCCTATATCAGAAATCTTAAAATCTGTATTTTGTTTTTAGAAACAAAGCCAATTATAATATCTACATGAATTATTTATGTTCTGCCCTTTGAAGACTTTTCAAATACTTCATGAGTAGGATCAGGAAGAATGTATACTCTTATGTTAGTGGATTTTGTAAGGATATTTATGACTACTTTTATATGAATGCAAATCACCAAAAAACCTAAACGGATTGTGCTTATATTATTAATATAATAATTGAGTCATTTTTGTTCATAGTTGGTTTTGTCTCTTATTTTTAGGGTTATTGATGTTATTCTTAATAATTGAGCAATCCTTAGATATACTTTTAAAAAATTTAGGACAAAATTGTCCAAAGCTAAAAACAGTTACGAGTTGTGTTTTGATCACATAGTGGCTTCTTTCAAATGAAGTTAAAACTGTCTCTGAAGAATGTTCTTGTGCATTTGCCAAGAGACTTCTGGGATGGGTATATTTTTAAGAACTTAGAACATAAACAACTGGAATCTGCTGCAAGAAATTTAAATGACCTCATGATGACAGTGAGAACAAAGCATTTTTAAGTTATCATGATGGTGTGGTAATTCATTGCAATGTGTTTAACGTTCTCCTGTTTTGGTGTATAAAGTGAGATTCAGCCAAAAAAGTTAGTCTGTGTTTAAGTGTAAACTAAATACCAGAAAAATATTGTTTCCTAAGAATAAATATTTCATGAATTATTCTAGAACGATAGGTCTTTTTTTTTAAACCAGATGAGCTTCTTTAGGATTAAAAGCCCTAAAGTTTTGATTCATTTTCTGTTAGAGAGAATATGTTCCAAACATGAAAGATCAAACACTTGGCTTGAAATAGGAATCCTTCCTTCAAGACAGATCAATTAAGTGTTTATTAAGTACTTACTATGTGTCTGGCACTATGCTAAATATAGAATACAAAAGGAGGTGATTGTAAGCTGCTTTTGGTCTAGTTAGAAGAAAAGGCATATTCAGATGAAACTTATAAAGTAGAGAGATATTATGTACCAAATAAATAATTCAGCATTTATATTGTACAAATAATTACATAACCCTTTTCAGAAATGATGTCTAATTCTTGTCTAGAATAGTGATTTTCAAGTAGGGGTGATTTGTTCCCCTAAACAATGTTGGAGACATTTTTGATTGTCACAACTGGGGCTACTGGCCTCACTGGAGATGTTGTTAGATCTCTTAAAATTCATAAGGTAACCCTTCACATCAAAAAATCACCCAGTCCAAAGTAGCAGCAGAATGAAAATTGGCAAACCCTGAGTCTACAAATGGCAGTACTGATAAGTTCTGAAGTTGTACAAGATATACTGCCATCTTCTTCTAGACTGTTCAGTCAGTGTCAGTGTTCTTTGCCTGAGGCCCTGAAATCCTTATATGTGACGACTGGGTATACAGAAACTCAGAACATAGCCTGCAAGTTTTTTCAACTCAGTGTTCCAGAGTTGGAGTCTATACTTTTCATCAAATTCTCAAGGTTAAAAAAAAAAAAAAAAAAAACGGCTGGGCCTGGTGACTCTCACCGGTAATCCCAGCACTTGGGAGGCTGAGGCAGGAGGATCATGGTGATTTAGAGGCCAGCCTGGGCTACAAAGTTAGCTCAAGGCCAACCTGAACTGCATAGCAAGACCCTGTCTCAAAAAGACAAAAAATAAAACATTCTCAGCGTATCTGTAGCTCCCTAAAAAAGGTAGAGACATCCAACCAGTGCTCTAGTCACCTATAAGAGATAACACAGAAACTTCTATACCATTGTACTGTGCTAGAAGCACAGTTTTAAGTTTCAAGAATCAAAATTTAAAAATCTCTTTTTTGTTGAAAAAATCATTACATTTCATATTTTGAGGCCAAAGGTTTTTAAATTATATGGAAAAATGTATATGCAAATTATAGCAGAATACCATAAAGATAATTATTTAAATATCACCTAATAATAAAATATAGTACTATGCTTTTCTTTTTTTTTTTTTTTTTTAGTACTATGCTTTTGAAATTGGAGGTTGGACTATGTGCTGACTTATAGGCATTATATATAAATGATTTTATTTTGTTATTTGTTTTGTTTGTTTGTACTGGGAATTGAAATCAAGGCCCTAAGCTTTCCAGGCAGGCGCTATGCCACTGAGCTACATCCCTGGCCCTTTATTTTGTTATTTGAAGTCAACTTGCTTTATCAGAATTTGCTACTTTCTCTGAAATGAGGATCTGAATTTATATTTCCTATGTTCTGTTTACTGAAATATTCAGAGGTTTGGACATGGTTTTGTATTGTACACATTTTTTGAACAGTGTTCAGTAAAGTGAATTTTGTTTTTCTCATAAGAAGCATTTTTAAATTGAAAGTAGTGTTTCCAACTTGGCATCCAGTAAGTCAGAGATCCTACCAGCAGTGTGTCATAAGAACAAATCTACATAACCTTGAGTGTATATATAATGTAATACTTTCCTAAGTCTTGGAAATGTGGAGATTAAGTCTTGGCTTAAAAGGCAAGGAAGGGACCATAGAGATCTTCTATTCCAGCTGTTTGAAACTGTTCTTTGCAGCTCAGTGTCTAAAGGCACTACATACAGTTAGTTGTTTTATGTACTTGGACTTGCACCAGATATTCTGGAGGGCAGGGAGCATGTGGGTGGGAGGGGTTGTGTGCTTCCTAGCCCTGCCTGCCTTGTTTTGCAGTGAGGAACCCAAGGCTCAAACTAGAATGGGGCAAGGGGGTATGAAAAAATGTCTAACCCTGGCCAATTCTTAATATTCTTGGTAAAGGAAATGTCACTGTTTTGCTGTCCCCTTGGACAGTGATGGTGTATGTTTATTTGTTGGTTCAGTGTTTCAGAGAACATAGTGGGCACAGATGGGGTGGGGCTTCAAGTATTTAAATGACGTAAAGTCTATTTTTAAAAAATAATAAATGCAATAGTTTGAAATGCTCATTTTAAGAGAGACTCAGTTAATCTGGATCATTTTCCCAGATACATTCTAAATGCTGCAAAATTAATTCCTTTTTTTTTTTGTCTTTTTAAGACAGGGTCTTGCCATAAAGTTCAGAGTGGCCTTGAGCTCACTTTGTAGCCCAGGCTGGTCTTGAACTCAGCAGTCCTCCTGCCTCAGCTTCCCAAGTGCTGGGATTACAGGTGTGCACCACAACACCTATCTAAAAATAATCTTAAGGATACTATAATTCTGGTTTTTTGATGCAGAGTAAGCAGACACTGAGAACATTTAATAACTTGCCTAAGAACACACAGCTAGGAAGCTATACAGCTGAAATTTGAACTCCTATTTATCCTCTGTACGATTATCAGGTACAATAAGTCCTCAACTTTACAAACATCCCAGTTGCAAACTTTCATAGATGTACTGTATTAGGATTTGCAGGTGTTCTGTGTAAGACTCACTTTATTGGATTATGAATGAATCTGGCTTACAAACTTTCTCTCAAAACAGAACTTGTTGGTAGGTCAGGGACTTACATTAAAAATTCTCATTTGACCTACAGAATGAAGAAATGTACAAGATACCTAGAAACATGATTATAGAAGCAAAATTTTTAGAGATAAAACATAAGAACAAATAACAGCACTAAACTTTGTAAAGTAGAATGAGAAGTTTGTGGCCCTTTTTGATACCAACCATGTGGCCTCACAGAATGCATGAGGACAGACTGTGTATCTTTCCACCTAAGGTATTTCAATGAGGTTTGCCTTGCTAATTAATTTTTGTTAGCCCTGACAGTTGCCAGGGAACACAGGCTTTCATTTGGGTGACAGAAGCAGGTGGAGGTAATCTTACTAAATTAATTAGTAGTCATATCCTGAGATTTATTCACCCTAGACTATTTCTTAGAGGCTCAAAACAAGAGAGATGAAGTTTAAACCTAAAGGAGTTTCTTGCATGTCTTAACCATGTATCAAGTTGTTGTGTTTGCTGATTTAACATTTGTCATTAAAAAATAGCTTTCATAAGAGTTGATTCCCTGTAATCTTGTTGTATGCAAATGTTCAGTGTTACATTTATTGTTAAAAATGCATAAATTACATTTGCTTTGTTTATGTAAACTTTTAAGTGACTAAAGATACATTTTAAACTAAACCTAGTTTTTTTCCCTAGGCCTTAAAGAAAGTGCAGAAGAGATGGTAAAAAACAAATTGGAAGGAAAAGATAAACTGACCCCTTGGGAACAATTTTTAGAGAAGAAGAAAGAGAAGAAAAGACTGAAAAAGAAACAGAAGGTATCAGGGATAATTTTGAAATTTATTGAGTGCCAGTTATTTGTCAGAAAGTATGATGTGCTTACCGTCCATTATCTCAGAATGTAACCGCTCACTATAGTAGGCCTTTTTATTGGTTCCATTTTCAGGAACGAGAGGCAAGAAGATCTAGCAGGTTGTCTTGTGACGGGCCACATAGTGGTATGCAGTTCTGCTATAATCCCAGAGCCTCTTCGACCGCTACTCTTACTGTTTTACATTGCCCTGCTACCTGAATCTAATATATTGGTTAGTCAGTGCATCTAGACTTAAAGCAGTATAATTCCATTCTGTTTTTGAAGAAGACAGGTTCTTACAGACTTTTTTTAACTTGAGGATATATGTGTTCAAAAAGATTTTTAACATTGCAAATTTATGATACACATTTCTAGTTTTTAACTTGCATTTTTCACCTTTCAGTATTACATTACTCTTTCAATATGTTACTATAATTAAATCCTTGCATCAAAAGTACTTTCTCTGTGTTACTATGCTGTCTATGGAAAGTATTATTTTACTCCCTTTGTTTAAGGGATGGTATCTTTTCCAGAGTTTGAATCCTTTGTGAGAGCAGAGATCACTTAGGTTTGTCCCACTAAAACCACTGTACTTGTCACTCCTGTGTGTTATCCTAGCAGTACTCCTCATTGCTTTACAGTGTTAGCACTGATGATCACAAATGGTACCTCCTGGAGTTTTATGTGCTTAGTCCTTGTCCAGTTCTGTTTACAGTTGTGGAAAACTAAATAATTTGTCTGAGGTTATTACACAGCATGCCATGGGTAAGCTGAGACCAGAATCCAGGATCCCTCTGGAGGCCAAAATGGCTGTCCAGGCGAAGAGGGACTCAGTTTCAGTCCCTTCTTCTTGCTGCTGTTCCATATTGTTTCTCTGCACCCTGTGTGTGCGTTGGTACAGCTGTGATTTTTAGTTCTATAAAAAAGTAAAGGGCTACAAAGTTGAATGCTGTTTTGGAGTAAGTTTTGTACTTTTATTATGATCAATATTTATGGGAATGGTTAGCAAAATTTAAAAGTAGAGTAAAGGCTCTGCCCTCACTGACATGTTACCTCTCTCACTTCGTGGAATTTCCTTTAAAACCAAGTAGGCATGGGTCTGAAGATGGAGCTTAGTGGTGAAGTGCTTTTGCCTAGCTTGCACAAGTCCCTGGGTTCCATCCCTAGCCCTTAAAAAAAACAGCAGTAAATCCTGTAAATGGAATAACTCCACAATGATTAAGCTTAATCAATTTATAAGAGGATTTTAAGAAAAGAAAAAGATCATTTTCAAACTGGTTCTATATGGGGTAAGTGTCATAGTCACTCAGACTTATAAGAACTATTCTGTGGGCCTTGAGCTGGGGGTGTAGCTTAGTGGTGCAGCTCATGCCTAGCAAGGGCGAGGCCCTGGGTTCTATCCATGGAACCAAAAAAGATGGTTTTTACAGTAAGAGCTTTGAGCTGATTTTTACTTTTTCTCTTTATTGGGCTGCAAGTCTAAACTCCTTTTTGAACAACACTCAAAATACATTTATTGAGTATTCAGTGTGTTCTAGACTCAGTCCTCTATACTAGACTTAATAACTACAACAGCTTCAGCTCCATGAGCTCTCTATATATAGAAGAGTTTCAGGAATTTTCTTCAAGTACAAAATATTGCTATCTTACCCTTTGCCTCAGTGACTTCAGCTTTGCTATTGAGAAATTATTATCACAGATATGAACAGAGTACATGTTTATGTGCCATGGTATTTAGTACTTTGATCTACCTATATAGTTTAGATCTATATAATAGTTAAAGAAATGTGTGAGTAGATATGTAGATATATGGATTCTATACTAATATATCAGTGAAATAAAATTCTTAGGAGTACTTGTCCTTAAAAGGGTATTAATGCCAAAATGAATATTCTTCAGGACCTAGTAGATCTTTTTGCATACAGGATGACTTTTAGCAATAGTACATTCTAAACATTTTTGTTAAAATGATTTAGAGCTATTTTAGATTTCTGGAGATAACAGTCTAGTTAATGTGATCTTAGTTCAGATATATTTATTTTGTAGGCTTGATTTCCTAATTTATACTAATGTAGCAGTTGGTTCAGATATGATTAAGTAGTATTTAACCAACAGATTTGCTTAAAAGTCAATCAGTAAATAGGGTAGTTTATGTATAAAGTGAGATAACTGTTGACAGTGGATGCTGAGAACCTTTTGTTACATTGCTTATTTTCTGTTTTACATTTCATCATAGAAATTATTTTCTTCAGTTAACCAGAAATAAGTGGTTTTACATAATCATTTAAGAGATCACCTACAGTGCACAATTTCAAGCTGTCAAGAGTCATTGCCATTTCTGAATTTTATCAGAAATCAAACCACATCTCTTCACTAATTACCCATCTAAAAGTAATCCTCTTTTGAATATCTGTATCCCTTTGTCTTCTAACGCTGTCTATCCTGAATTGCTATTACTTATTTACCTGTCTATCTCATCTCCTTTAATAGATTATAAAATTTTGGGGGACAAAAACCATGCCCCTGATAATAATGTTCATTTCTCTCAAAAAGCACTGTATCATTTCCTTCATTCATTATATATTTCTTAATTTCTGTTGAATAACCAAAGAATGTCCTATAAGGATATTTTATAAACTCATCCATTTATAAAAGCTTTTAATTACAGATTGAATTACATTATTTTCTTCATATACATCTTATAATTGCTAATGAAACTGTATGTGTTTTTATTCAACTTGAAGGCTCTGACAGAAGAGGCCAGTGAAGATGAACTTCCCCCTGATGTTGATTTGAATGACCCATACTTTGCTGAAGAAGTTAAAAAAATAGGTAAGCCAGCCATTATTTGTAGTTTTCAACTGGAATCTGAGGAGAAGGGTGAGTGTTTGGATGGCTGCCCAGTAGAATCCTACCACTGCTCATATTAGGAAGGTTTAACATGCCCCCTGTAAATTCAAGGAGTGATTTTACTGTAGTTCACTTAACAGACTTTTCTAGGAATTATCTTTATAGCAAGTCAGATGGGCTCTATATAAAGAGAAGAGTAACTAGAGGAATAGTTATTTCTTGTTTGCTTTTGCTACTTTCTCTTATTATTGGTCTCTAGGTTTTTGCAAAGGCTATTATGAAGTAAAATTATAAAATAAATTTGTGCTGTGTATAATTTTTTAAATTTACATATGGAATTGTGTGCACATCCCAATTGATGGGTGAGTTCTGTTCCAGTAGAGCACTCCTAAGTTGGATTCATTTGCAAGTCCAGCAAAGCGAGCCTTATACACCAATTTGTTCGCATCTACAAATGTTCATAATGTGAAGTCCACCTGTACCTGTAAAAGCTTGCAACTTGAATGTTCGTAAGCAGGGGACTTAACGTGGTTTTTATCTATATGTGATAAAAAAAAAAATTGTAATTTTTTTTTTCCTGTTCACTGAGTAAAAGACACATGGCTGTCGGTCCTCCTCTCTTTGAGCACACATGTCCCATTGCTCTTGCCGTGTTCTGAAGCGGTTCTGGACGTCCTCTGCTGTAAATGCCTCGCTGTACTCTTGTGGCTGCCTTGATGTTCTGAGTCAGTTCCAAACCTCCTGGCTATTTTGGTTTTGGGCAAGAGTACATTGCCAGATCTGCCATATCCACTGAGTAAGATATAGAAGGACACACTGATGTTTTTCTTTGACAGGAATTATTATAAGCATTTTTTGGCTCAATCCAAAATGTTGAGGCAGCCATGATAAGATACCCACAAAAGAGGACTTCTACGGCTGCTTCTGACAGCGGCAGGAAAGGTGGGATAAGTGGTTCAGGGCAAGAAGAAGTATTTTGAGGGGGATTCACAGCAATTTGTCTTCTACTGCGATAAATTTTTTAATTTAAATATTCACTGCATTTTTAATCACATTTTATTTTAGGCCTTTTGCATTTATCTTACTAAATTATACCTAAAGGCCAGCTTTTGCTGTCACTCCTCTTTTTCCTCGTATCTCTCATCTATCTGGCATCGCATTTCCTGTGTCCAGGGAGCCCTGTTTCCTTTGCATGCGCACCACTCTTCCTCCCTCCGTGCTGTTATTGTTACCATCGGAGTATATGTGTATGTGTTTGGTGAGGTGCAGCTCGCGCTTGGACAAGTCAGCGGAGACCGCTGTAAGCTTGTTCCGCTTACGCTCATGCATTTTGCCTTCCCCTGATCTTTATACCACACACACGAACCCCAAAAGACTCGCTCTTGGGGCAGCTCCAAACTGGCATTGTAAAGAGAAGGATTTTATGAAGTTTCCCTGCTTCTTGTTCCTCCTGTCTAGTGGGCCAGGATAGTTCTAAACAGGAAAGTCAAAATTGCTCAAAATTATTTCCTGGTTGTTACAGCCTTTTAGCACTGACATTCTATTGATGAAAAGGAGATCAAGATGAATAAAGTCTATTATAGGATGTGAGATTCTTGAGAATTGGAGAGGGAAATGGAAACTTAGCATATTCTGCTTTTTATCATACCTGAGTGGTCATTTCTAGATGATGAATTTTAGCCTTGTCCTCTGGCTAAAACAAAGTTTATAATGGAGAAAGGCGAAGCATTATAGCTTCCTTGTTCTCTGTCCAAAGTGGTTCAGTTTGCATGTAAAATCTGGTTAGATTGCAGGATTCAAAGAATATAAATGATTCGATGTCTTGGAGTAGCCAATTTCTTACATTTTGTATAAATAGTTTTCTCTAAAGTTAGTATCAAAAGTTCCAAATGAAAAGTTTAGATCAAATTTGCTTGCTTTCAGAGTATTTTTGATTTCTAAGTGCTTCCCAGGAGAATTGTTTTTGTCTGAACTGAAGTTTAGCAGTGCTGTTTAAAGGAAAAACAGAGACTGAGAATCTTTAACATAAAACTTATATAAGTACAAAACGGTATCTTGCAAGGTTTGGTTTTTTTATTCTGTCAGTAAATATTTTGATAGCCTCCCAGGTGCTGGGCACTCTACTAAGCTAGAGATAGTGCTATAGTAACAACACAAGCAAGATCATGTTCCTCTAGGAGTCCGATTTGGGGAAGATGTGCTAAACAGATAAATAAGGATATATCAAGGGTATGGTAAATGTTTTAAAAGAAATAGGGTAATACAGAAATATAGCTAGGAGGAATGGGGGAAAGAGGAATTTATGTAGAATAGACAAGGCTTCTCTGACGGACTGGTACTTGGGTTTAGAACTGTAGTGCTGAGGAGTCAGGCATAAAGAACTGGGGTAAGAACATTGCAAAGGAGAGAGTGTGAGTAGAAAGACTGAGGAGAGAGAGAGCATGTTGCGTGGTGTTGGAAAAATTGAAAGAGCCGCATGACTAGACCATGGTTAGAAAGGGACTTTGGTGTGGGACTAGGGTAAAGGCCTAGCCTGAACTGACCCTGTGTGGCTTCGTTGTCGTGGCAAAAAATTTAGATGTTATCACTGATTATGGTACGCCACCAACCTTTAAAGCAAGAAAGTGACATGATCTGATATATTTTAACTGTTCCTGCAAAGAAAACAGATGAAAGAAAGGCATTAGTAAGAACTGGGATACCACACTTTTGCAAAGAGAGTTCTAGACAAATGGTGATGGTGGTTGAGACTTTCTGCCATCAGTAGAATTGGAAGGAGAAAGGAAAAGGAGACTAGTTATATTTTGGAAGTCAGCTTGCTAGTGAGTTTGGAACAGGAAGAAATTTTGCATAACATAAAAATTGCATGACTCCTAGGTTTTTGGTTTGAGTTGCTGGGAGAAAGAAAGTAATATGGGGACAGTAGGTGTGGGTTGGAAGTAAGTAAATAGGTCTACTTGGGGCATGATGACTTTGAGATTGTCAGTTAGAGATCCAAATAGAGGTGTCAGGTTAACATTTAGACGTGCATCTGGGAGACCAGCAGGGAAATCAGAACACAAATACAGAACTCTGTAGCAGTAGCAGTAGCATATAAATGGTGCTAGAAACCATAGCCTGGAGGCAGAAAGCATTGATAAGAGGAGGCAGTATTCAGCTGAGGTTGGGTGAGGCCTGTAGAAAATACTCTTGCTGCATCATGTGGAGGCTATACTAATGTGAAAGGTAGGGGAAAACTTACGTATCCAAGAAAGAGCGTCTGTGAAGTAGGAGGGAAAACATGATTACATAAGCATTACATGACCAAAGAGGAAATGAAGTGCTTACAGGAAAGTTGTGATGTATTTGTCAGGTGCCAGTTGGCGTACAGAGAAGTGTCTTACATACTTTCAGTTAGGGTGGGTTAAGGTATGATTGAAGGATGAGATAGAAACCAAGAATGCAGATCATTTTCCAGTTTTACTGTGAGGTATAACTGAGTATGGGTAAGTAAAGGTTGTTTTGTTTGTTTTAAGGTATGAACTATTAGTTCTTGTTTTCATCTTCTTGGGATTGCTCTAACAGAGAAGATACGGAAACTATCTGTGTCTGTGGCAGTGTTCAAGTCCTCTGTAAGACAAAAGAGCAGTACATTGGAAGGCTGAGATAGGAGGATCATAAGTTTGAGCTCAGCTTGGATAACTTAATCCTTGTCTCCAAATCAACATTTAAAGAGGGTTAGGGATATAGCTTAGTGTGGAGACAAGACCCTGGGTTTGATCCTCAGAACGACAAAGAAAAGGTACAACCCTGAGCACAGTTGGAGGGATTTGACTTTGAAAGAATGAATATGCATCTTTTCAACCAAGAGAGAAGACAGGTAAACACTAATACGGTGCTTATATTTTTTTGATGACAGGAAGATAAGGGATTTTCCTGATTGGCTTGTGGATTTATACTGTTTGTTCATTTATTTACAAAAGTACAAATAGTCTGGGTGAGCAAGTAATGTAGAAAACTAGAAGTAAATCTTTTTGGGAGGGTTACTGTGTAAAACAGTTAATTAAGTGATTTGTCAAATTTAAAGGGAATCTTCTGGTCAGGGTAGCTGAGAATACAGAAAAAAATGGACCATTTAAATCTAAAGGCCAGGTCAAATACAAACCATAAAATAAACCTGGAGCAGATGGGAGTCCAAAAGGAGGAGAACAGCTGAGCCAACAGTCAAGTTGCTTCACAAAATACTAGCGTGTCCCTTTTAGACAGTGCTGGGCATTGCTTTTCAGAAACACAGTACTGCCCTTGTTTATTTATGTATCAGCAAACATTCACTGAGCGTTAGAATTGATCAGTCCTTCCATATTACTTTCAGCATTTGTTAGAGGATATTTATAGAAAGTCTTAGGCGTAGAGTGATCTTTTTGGTCAAAAGTAGACTATATACACACTGATAGTCTCCCAAGATTATATCACCTAGTTACAAAGTGTCATCTTGGTTTGTGTAAGTACACTACAGTTTTTCATACAGGGACAAAACCTACTAATGCATTTCTCAGACCAGTTTATGTCAGTAAGCAGCACACAGCTATATATGAGGAGGATATCTTTTCCCATACTTCATACTTTATTCTGTCTCCTGAGGGTCTAACTGGGCCTCAGTAGACAGATTAAAATACAAAGTATGGGAAAAGACAACCTCATTCATGTATATCTTAGATATACACTGTGTATCTACACAAGTGGATGGATTTAATTAATAAAAACTTTTCTCTAAATTCCAAATGTTTTCTTCCAGAATAAAGTAAATTTGTACTTAGCAGTACATATCAGAAGAAAATAAAGAATAGATGTTGGTGTTCATGTTTTGTACTTGTGATTCAGAAGATCAGTTTAGGGGACAAGTGCATGCCTAAAGCTCGAGGGAAATAAATTCCTATGAGGAAATCAAAAAGATTGTGTGTGTGTGTGTATGTGTGTGTGTGTGTGTGTGTGTGTGTACATGCACATGCACACACATGCCCTCTACATACTCATTTAGGACAGGTATGTTTAAGGAGAGTTAGATTTTGGTTCAAAATTCACCAAAGTTTTTATATCCAAAAGTGTAAACATAAGGTAACTCAGGTGACCTAAATTAGTGTATTAGTTTATCACTATAATATTGCCTTCTTTATTAATTTGAAGGGTAAAAAGTTATTACTGAAGGGTAAAAAGGTGTTTTGCAAAAATATTTACATGAGTTTGGCTCAGCAGTAGTTGGACGGCTATGCATTCATTCTAAGCTATATGGTGAACACTGTAAACTGATTGGACTTGGGTACATTTATAATACGTTTGCCCTCGGCCACCTTTTAGACCTTTTAATGGCAATAGCTTGCTGTGGCAGGTGTGCCATAGGTTCGCCACCACTGCCCTAGGTGGCCCCGTAAAGCTAAGTCTACAACCCTTTCACAGTGCAAAGGAATTCTGTTCATTGAATGATATCATACTGGTGTTCGGCTTGAATTAGAAGCCAAGGTGAAGACAAGGCATTATTTAAAATTTTTCTTCTATTTCTTTTCCTAAATGCAAACTGGATGTCAGATAAGAGTTTTGAGAATGTAATGTACTTCTAAGATAAATTAAAGGTAATTTTTTCTTTTAAAAGTGAAATACTGGAAAAATACTTATTGCTGTCTTAATTGCATACATTTTTGTCTTTTCTTTGTTCTTGCCCTTTTTTTTCTAGTGACGCAGGGGGTCAAACTTACTTCGCACTTGCTAGGCAAACACTCTGTCACTGAACTATGCCCTAGCCCTAATTACTAAACTCCTTAATAAGATGTTGGTTTTGAAAAAAAGTTACTAAAATAGAGTACATCACTTTTAAAATGTACCCTTTGTCAACTGGGCATGATGGCACACACCTGTTATTCCAGCAGTCAAGAGATAGAGGCAGGAGGATCGCTGAGTTGGTACTACAAAGTGGGTTCAAATCCACCCATTTGATTCAACCTGGCTTCTTTTAGTGCTTATGATGTCCTGCTTGTACACTGTTTTTTTTTACAGTGTACAAATGTTCTAATTTGTATTTTGTTCTATAGTCCTTATTTCAGTCTGTGTTAAAGATGAATAAACTACTGAAGCTCAAGAAACATAGTTTAGTTTCCTGAGGCCCAGCCTGGTAAAATCTTGTGCATTTTGTGCAGGTATAGTACATTGTAAAGACCAGAGCCAGGGTACCCATGAATAGGAGCTGGGCATGAGAAACTCCTCTGATTTCCAAACAAAGCCATCGTATCATGCTAGAGGAAGATTGACAGGTTGCATCTTACCCTAAAGAACAAGTGGTCTTCAATGTACAGACTTGCTACAAAAAAAAGAAAGAAAGAAAGAAGCGCCCGAGGGCTTGCCCGAGGGCTTGCCACTCCCCATTGGGACAGTGTTCCGTTGACCCTATGGCGAGCTCTCCTCTCTTCTTCCTCACACCAGGTTCTCAGCTAAGCCCTCAGGAAGAAGGTTTTTATAGAGTAGTTCTTGGACATTATGAGGAAGGGAAAATGGGGTTTTCTTCATAGATATGTCTTTTGTAGGTTGGTATTTTTGTAGCACATCTTTTTTCATAGATGTATGCTGTTAGATTTTTGGCTTATAGTTTAGTGTTTAATTACAAAACTCTAATATCCGATTTGGAGTCTGTTGGTATTTGACTTTTACAGTTGATCCATACGTACTTTTTGCAGCAGTGCCAAGAAATAGAATTTCTTACTCATCAGGAGATTCCCTGATAATGGTAATCTGTTAAATAGGAACTCTCATTCCCCCAGTCCTCTGCATCTAACTTAGATCTGAAAGCTTTCCAGAAAGGAAGAAAAAGAACACTTTAAAAAATAAAGATGTGCACTCTTAATGTGGACTTGTTAACAGTGCAAAAAGAACTTCTACACGTTATTTATCTTTTGACCAGTTCATTCTAGTACACAGTAAATTTTTGTGAGCAAAGACATTTTCATTGCGATAAAACTGGGTATCATTTTTAGTCTTGACAATCTTGAAGATGATTCTTTTTTTACCCCTTGCTCCAGTCCGCCTTTCATGTTCTTTTTATGACTTTTCACCAGGTTATTATAAAATCCAGAACAGTTCGTTGTGGGCTCTTTGAGATTATATTTCACAGCTGTATGTGAAGATCTTTATCTCCTTTATGTACTAATCACATACAGCTTGCTGGTTTCTCTTCCCGACCACACAGTGATCTTCTGCATACGATCTTCTCCTCGTCCACTCATTTCAAAGGGCTCTCCTAAGTCCAGAGCAGAGCAGCTGGGGCGGCGGGGTCAAGAACCTTAAACATGGGACCTCAATAATTACACATAAAAATCCGTGTCCACAGACAGAGAAAAGTTATAATCTTAAGCTTGATACATTTGTGAGGTATCAAGAAGAGATAACATCCATTGTACAAGTCCGGGAGTTTATTTACATTGTAACACAGACAGTTTGTCCATGCAAGTAAAAATAATAAAAATTTTAAAAATAATAAAAGTAGCACAGTGCTCACTGTGTACCAGGCACTGTTCTAAGCATTATACCTGTTTTATCCGATTTAATGCTCACAGCAGCCCTATGTGGTAGTCAGTCATTATCTCCATATTCAGATGAGTGCATTGGGGCAGTACACAGACGTAATCAGCCCTCCAGATAGGGCCAAGCAGCTAGTACCTGGTGATACTAGGATTTGAACCCAGGGACTGTAGCTCCAAAACCATGAGGTCACACTATAGAGTATAAATTTTGCTGTGGGAGCCTCTAAACATCTTTTCAGTGCTTCTGTTTTCTTTTACTCAGATTCCACCAAGGCTCACACACTTAATTGTATCTTGTAAGTTCATTACAATCTAAACCACCTGATAGGCTCTTTACCTTCATACATTTGCTCTTTCAAAGGGATGTCTTACATTCTACTTTACCTAATAGTTGTTTATCCGTCTGCTCCCTAAATTTGCAATAGATTGGAAATTAGACTAGTGTCCAGTTAGGCTTATATCAAATGTTTTTGGCAAGCATGCTTCATAGATAGTGTTATATCTTTCCTACTGTATCACCTGTGGGGCCCTGGGTGTCAGACTGGCCCACAGATCAGGGTTAAGGGGACCCAGTGCCCACGGGCCTCTTAGGCTCTCGGAGGCAAACTAAAAGGACGCAAGTGGCTCATCCCGAGCACTCACGTTTTCAGGCGAAGAACCGCATCAGGGAAGTGCTGCTGTTTCTTTCTGGCGCAGGACCTCACACCTAAAAGACAAGTAAGGAACAAAATAAAAGAGTAGGAAATAGGAAGATAAATCTTTTACAAAAGATGGAGGGAGGGGGCAGTAAGGGAGAGAATAAAAGACCCACATCAGTACAGCTGGTATGAGGAAAGGAGACCAGAATCCCTGCCCAGAAGTCCCAAGTCTCACATAGGGGACAAGTGTCTTTTCAGCAGCCCCTACACATCACTTCCGGATCTCTCGATACCAGTTACAAGCATTAGAGACTTCAATCAGAAGCAGTTTTATGCTAAGTGGTTTTGCCTAGTAATAGAGCTAGAAGATAACTGGAAAGCGAATTTGTCTTTAAAAAAGGAAAAGGGTTTGTGAAACTTGTACTTACTGGTGGTGACTATCGAGTCATTATTATAAGGATAAGTAGGGACTTTGTTGTTTTTGTTGTTGATACAGTATTGTTATATATCCTAGGCTGGTCACCTCCCAGATGCCAGCTTCACTTTTTTTATTTGCAGATGAATTTTCTGTGCAGGGTGTTAAGAGTTTATGTATTCAAATTACTTAATGTTATTTTTTTTTCTTTGTGATTTTCAGTGTTTATCTAAGAAAGTGTTTTTATTTAAGAACAAGTAGCTATGCACCTGAGTATTTTCTCATAGAGTTTCTTATTTGGTTTTAATGTTTAGCTCTTAAATCCCCTTGCATATTATTTTTTCATATATTATAAAATAAAGCTGTAACCCAATTCTTTGTTTCCAGAATAAAACAAATTGCCCAGCACCAGCTGTTAAATGACCTTTTCTCTGTTTCAGAAGTACCAAACCATATTGTTCCATTGTCTTTTTTTAATTCCATTTTTGGGTCTATTTTTATTTACTTGTTTGTTTGTCTATTAAGTTTATTGGTACAATTTAGATATACATAATGATCATATTCATCATAGGGAATTTATACCTGTACATGATATATCATGATTCCTTTTCTTTTCCCAGTCCCCTCCCTTCCCTTCAACCCCTTTCCCCCTCATTTACAAAGCTTTGTTTCCATTTTATCCTTTTCTCATTTTTTCTTTTCCCTTTCTTTCCCCCTTCCTGCTCCCTAGTTCCTCTTTCCTTCTGAACAGTTTCTTCCTATTTCACAGTATCTGTACATTTTGGTCCTTATTTACTCTTTCAGTTTCTCATGCCAGGGAGATAATGTGATACACGTGTCCCATTTATTTAAAGAGTATAGTCTCAAGGTGCCTGCATTTACCTAAAGATGTCTAAAGTTTATCCCCTTTTATGACTGAGTATTACTCCATTGTATGAAAAAGAAAACACATCTTTTTTGATCTGTTCTTCTGTTGGTGGACATTTGGGTTGTTTCCAAGACTTAGCTATTACAAACTGGGTACACATATATTTTGTACTCATTTTTTTATTATTTCACTTCTGCATATGTATGTGCATCTGCGATGCTGAGGGTCAGATGACCCTAAGCACTGTACCACTGAGCTATACCCCCCCAGCTGTTTTGACTTTTATTATTCTTTGAAAAGACTTTCTTAAATTACCTTTAATAGATACTGTTAATAGTTGTTCAAGTTTATCAAATGTTTATTTTGCATCTATTGCAACTACTTGATCGTTTTAGTTGATAATGTAGATTATACGTTACTTGAAGAAATTCTTTCCTTACAATATTCAGCAACCCCACCCAGAAACGCTGTATTTACTACATTCACAATTTGAAACATTTATTGTTGAAGTTATTTCTATGTCTTGCATTTTTGTTCATAAGCAGATTATTGCTGTTCATCCTGTAGTTTGTAACTCTTTTGTTTTTTGTTGTGCCAGGTTTAAAGAAAAAATCAGTGAAATCTGTGAAAGATGCCGCATCTCCGGAGGAAAGAACTAAACTAGAAAGACAGAAGGTAAATGTGGCTACTATTACATGCCACTGAGTTTCCATGCCCAAATTTTAAAAATAAATTATTATTTTAGCAACATAGTTTTAAAATGCCACCTTTTTACCAAACACTTCTTTAACTAGCACAGAGTTAAAATGTACTCCAGCCCAAGGTATATCTCTTTACAATTAAGAGGGAAATTGCTTGTTAAAAACTTAACTGTAACTGAGACATAAAATACCACCATTAAAACCTGAAATAATATTACCATATACTTTATTTTTATCTGAGTCTGCCCTATATAATACAGATTTTGTCATTATGGCTTATCAGATGCTGTTATCTCTTGTTATTGTGAGCAACACAAATTTAATGTACAAAGCCAAAATCTTCATTGGAATTATTGGTGAACCTTATTTTTCAGTGACTCCAAAAGTTGAGTCATGGGCATTTTGCTGAGTTAGAAATTGGAGTCAACAGTGCCTCTCTGGCTGCAATGCACAGCACTGTCTGGGAGTGAGCCTGACTGGCCACCTGCACTCTGCCTCTGTCTTTCTTTGTGGAAAATAGCTGTAAAAAGTCACATGCAAGTGTCAGAGGTGGAATTAAAAGGAAATAAGCCTTAGGTAGTGATAGAGGGAAGTTTGCAAAGGTTGGGGAGCATACACTGTATTTTTTCTAATATACATCATTGGTTACTTCATTCTGAAAGAGTTCCCATTTAATCCCATGATTGGTAGAAGTAAATAAATCTATTAAGTGGAAACGTGTTATACTAGATTTCATAAATAAATGTTAAGATTCTGATTTTACAGAAATATATTGATACTGAAAAAGTAAAGGCAAAAACAAAGAGCCAAAGAAATTCTCCTTGTTAAAGTACACACCTGGAAAATATAATGTGCAAAACAAAAAAGGTTTAATGATAATTGCTAGTTTAGATTTATTACTTTAAAAGAGCAAAATGAAAAATGAAATTTAAAAGACCTGGGGAATTAACTACTGCAGCCTGCTAGTGAACTACACTATGTGAATTGAGGTCTGGTTTTTCAATACAAACTACCATCTCTTTGCTGCCTCTGTGGCTGATTCACATCAGTGTCTGGGAGTGAGCCTGACAAGCAACCTGAACCATGCATCTTAACACATCTTACTGGTCTCCATTTATTATGTATAAGTAATACTCCTTTTTTTTTAAAGTAAAAGAATGAAAACATTAACAGACACAAAGTAGCACAAGAACAGTATAATCAAAACTGAATTACAGACACTGTGACGGGGAATTAACAATGGTTTTTGTATTACATATTGATAACTTCAAAGTGTATGCTTAGGAAAAAAGAGACATACAAGACTGATCAAACAACTACTCATTGAACCTCTCCTGGAGGAGAGGATTGGAGGGCTGCCGTGGCACAGTCGGAGAGAGAAGAGATGGAGAAAGAGGAAGCCAATGCTTCAAACACACTCTTGGCCCAAGCCCTCGTTCCAGCGATTGCAGCTGCGGCTTCGGAGACGCACGCTCATGGAAGCCTCCCGACTCGGCTGGGGGAGAGCGGAGTTCCAAGAGCTGGTCCAGAACTGGAGAGGAGAGGGCGCAGCCAGGAAAAGAGGCAATGGTGGTTGGGAACTGTGGTCAAATCCAGTGTGAGGATGAGAGGTTGCAACAGCCACTGAAGCGGAGTCCCCACTCTGCAGCAACCTTCCTAATCAGCAC